>JAHRHZ010000052.1:522033-584876 GCA_024137785.1 Ginglymostoma cirratum | reverse complement strand
AAACGTCAGCCTTCCTGCTCCTCTGATGCTGCTTGGCCTGCTGTGTTCATCCAGCTCTACACCTTGTTATCTCAGATTCTCCAGCATCTGCAGTTCCTACTATCTCTGACCAAGGCATGACTCCAGTTTGAACACCTCCTTCTCCAACTCCTGATCCAGGATTTCTGCTTCTTCATTGACCCCCTCACACACTCCTGACAGAGGACAGGGATGCGAGGCTTGCCCACGTCCCGCCATAGGCTCAAGGAGGGGAACACCCCCGCTTCCTTCTCCAACCGGCCAAGAATCAATGAACCAAGTCCTGGATTTGCTCGTCCTCCAGCAGCAGGTTGTTAAAATGTCAGTACGCGGACCCGAGCTGGGTGCCGAATGGAAGAAGTTCTGCCCATACCAGGTGATGGTCTGGCACCCACCGCATGGAGGCTGCCGGCATGCAGGAGACATACGTCTGTGAAATGTGCAGGCAGTTGATCCTGGGCATTGCGACCCCAGGTCTCACGAAGGTGAAGGTGATGGAGATTCCACCAGACGTCGCACAAACTCCTCCCTGATGCTAAACCAGACCAGGAACCGCTGTGGACCCTGTCCTTGAGGATGCAGTTAACATCTGCTTTGAGGATGACATACTGGCCTTTGTCGATGGAGGTGAGATGAGCGGACACTTCGTCATAGAATTGTGTTTGCCTCAGCCTGACCAAGGTAACGTCTATGTTCTCGAAGTGAAACACTGTACCACCGCCAAGAGTTGAAGTCACACCATCAGTTGAAGCAAACAGCCTGGCACAGGCTCCTTAACCCCCAAGATCCCTAGCGGAAAATGCAGGGCAAACAAGATAGCCACCCCACTGGAATTGCAGGCAAGGTGACTCATGTGGACCCTTCCTTACCACTCCAGGAGCCAGGTAGCTTCATCTCCAGTCTTCATGTCAATAATATTGTACATACACCACTTAAAGAGTTAAAACCAATAAAAGTATTTACCAGGAGGGCAGGTGAGGGGCATATAAGTCCCTCACCCTCTCCAGGAGTGCACAGAAGAAGTTCCTAAACTGCATCCACTTGTTCAGGTTCAGTCCGGGGCAGGGCAAGCAGTCTGGGTGGACCAGAAGACCAGCTCAAAAATCTTCCAATGGTTGAGAGCCAGCTGAAGTCTATCCCGAAAACCACTTGTGTCCTTGACAAAGTCCCGGAGTTCCTCGATGGGGGTGAGGGGTTGCTCGGTGAGGAGTATCAGGGAGTCGGAAGACTCACTGGAGATGGATTCCATGTGCTCCCCAACACCCACAACCGAGCTCGTGCCCTCCTCTGGGAGGCCGCCTCAGCTGCTGCCCCCACCCCTATAGCGAGAGTGGGGTGGTCCTCTGCCACCAGCTGCTCCTAAACCCTCGGCAACCCCACCCCCAGGGTCACTGGCAAGATCATTCATCTAGCACTGTACTGGGTCTGGGTCATTGGGCAGCAGCAGCTTGGGGCCTTGCTCCTCTCCTGACGCTGGGGCGCCCGACCTGTCAGGAACAAAGTCCAGGGCCAGGGCACCCAGTAAAACAGTCTGGGAGGAAAACACCTTCCTTCACACTACCACTCAATGACCCAACCGCAATTACAGGCATACAGCCCGCACTGCAGCCCATGTGGGGCACAGGGACGTCCCCCAGGGTGGGTGGACTGACGGCAGCAGGAGGACCCACTGCAACCTCTGGGGCACCGCATTACAGGAGGTACCATGGGCCCACTCTCAGGGGAGGAGCTGTGTCTGACTCACTGTGTGGGCTCCTCCTCCTGCAAGAAGAAACAGTGGTGCCTCTTTCTAGTTTTCAAGCCTTGTTAAGCCATCCCACTCTCTCCTCACTCGCCTGCCCCCTTGGTCACTAGATCTAAAGGCCCTCACCCCAGCTTTTCCAAGAACACTATTGGCTGGGGAAAGGAGGGAGTGGGCGTAGTGAGGGGGGACAGCCATTTGTGTCATTTCCTGCCCAACCCCTTGGGTGCCCTGGGGCAGTAGGCAGGGCAGAGGCTCAGCTTCCGGCCCCAAGTACTTGGCTCCAGCCTCCACAGGACAGGGGCCAATATCGAAACGCTCTATGTTGGGCGGATTGGGGCAGGGGTCCAACAAAGCAAGGAGGGGGGGTCAGGCACAGGATCCTCGAAGGCCAGTAAGTCAGGGTCGGGCCCAGAGCCCCCGAGGTCTGGTGTCATGGGGCAGGAGTCAGGCCCGGAGCCCCCTGGGGCCAGCAAATATGGACCGGAGAGGTCAGGCATGGAGTCAGGGCTGGGGTTTGGGACTCCTGCGCCGGGACAATGCTGGCATGGCCACAGGGGCCTTTCCGTGCTGGGAAAGGCCAATCATGGTTCCAACTCCGTGGGGGTTTTGGACAACGGGGTGACCGAGGCCTGGGGGTGTGTGGAAAACAGGGAGATAAATCAACATAGTCTTGAGCTGCTTGGACTTGCCTTGAGTTCCTTCCGGCAGGATACCCAAACCCCCTTCCCCAGACGCTGCATTGACGGTGACCTCCGGCTTGGGCCCCGCTTGCGCTGCTGGTACAGGCTGGGCGGTGTTCAGGGTGGGGCAGTTCTTGCACACATGCCCCACCTAATGGCAGAGGTGACACCGTATGCCGTCCAGAAGACACGTTAGGCCATGCCCTTGTGGAGGAGGTGATGGAGCCCTCAGTGACCTCCTCCAGGGCCAAGCAAACAAACACCTAGTGCCATAAGGAGAAGATGTGCTCCAGGGCAGGGTCCATTAGACCGAGCAGGAGCAGCTGACCACCCAACCGGATTTCCCCCAAAACTTGCAAATGGGGGAGAAGGAGCTCACTGGCAATAAATGAAGGGACATTGGATTTTACAACCTGTTGGGTCATGACCTCCAGAGGATCGACATGTAAATTTGTCCCTCCCACAGTGTGCCCCTTCTCCATGGCCAGGTGGACCACCTGCTCGGTCTTCAGGAAAAATATAACCTTCCCATACATTTTGGCTGCAGCGACAATGGCCAATGTGCTGACCATGCCAGCCGTGGCCTTGCTGCAGGCCTCGAAGGTTATGTTGGGATGGGGATAGGCCTGGACCCCTAGGCCCTTAGTCAGGAGACTAAAGGGGGATGGAATCACAGCTGGGACGGTTGCAGCTGAGTCTAAGGACGTGGCTACCCCAGCATAGGAACTGCCGGGTCTTGCCACTTTTGGGCTCACTATGCCTTGCTGCTGGATGGTTCGTGTCTTCTTCCTCGGCCAGCCTCAGGCAGCAGCGCCAGTCTCAGCCCTCGAAGGCCCAGTTGTTATAAGGACTTAAGCAACGATAGCAGCAGTGACCAAACCTAACTGGGCCAAGCAGCCGCAGCGACAGACCCAAGTGGGCCCAGGCAGCAGCAGATCTGGGACAGGGCCCAGACAGCAGTAGTAGGACCAGGCCCAGGCAGCAGCAGATCCAGAGTGGAGCCCCAAGCAGTAGCAGCAGCAGCAGTACTAGGCCCAGGATACAGCGGATCCAGGGTGAAGCCCAGGCAGCAGCAACTCTGGAGTAGGGCCTAGTCAGCAGCAGCAGAACCAGGCTGCAGCAGCAGCAGCAGCATTAGCAGAATCAGGAGTCCAGTAGCAGCAGCAAAACCAGACCCAGGCAGCAGCAGAACCAGTGGTCCATGCAGCAGTGGGAGATCCAGGAAGGCCCAGGAAACAGCAATTGGAGGCTTACTCAGCCCAAAACAAGAACACAACCCATTAGTGAACAAATTTCTTCTTCCTACACATTGTCCTTGTCTTATATACCCATAATGACATAACTAAATTATTAGAATATGATTGGTTTCAGGTTGTCAATACCATCAGATTTAAATTCATTTGGCTTTCTGTATCTAAGTGCTTTGTTTAAATTAATGCGCTGAATTTTAACTTAGGCGAGTGAGTCTCTAGCAGTAACAACGCTCCTTGCATGGTGCCTGAGGCAGGGCCCAGGCAGCAGCAACAGAGGTGGAAGGCCTAGGCAACGGCAGCAGCAGCAGAAGCAGACAGCCCAGGTGATGGTAGCAGCAGTGGCAGCAGCAACAGAGGCCGACAGCCCAAGCAACCGCAGTGGCAGCAACAGAGGCAGATGGCCCAGGCAACAGCAGCTGTGTTAGCAGACAAAGGATCTGATAGCCCAGGCAACGGCAGCAGCAGTAGTACAGGTGGAAGGCCCAGGTGACAGTGGCAGCAGAACGAACCAGCTGGGTCCAGGCAGCAGCAGCAGCTGAACGAGGCCCAGGCTGCAGCAGAAGCAGCAGCAGAACCAGGAACCCAGGCAGCAGAATCAGTAGAAAGAGTAGGCTTACACATCCAGATTGATAGCACAGTCAACAACACAGTCCAAAGCTTCTTTCTCTACAGGACATTGGCTGTGGCCAGCCAGCTCGGAGTCAGTGAGCAATCTGAGGAGATTATAATCTCCTGGTTACATATGTTTTTGTGTCGGCAACTTTACTGATATTCCACCAGGAAAACACTCACACGACCAAAAAATCAGTGACAAGCACTGTCTCACAGAGGCAATGCCTATGTGGAAGTAAGAGTGAAGGGGAGAGTAGGGATTAAATCAAAATAGAGTTCAAGGGGGAAGTAAAGCACTCCAACCCCTATGGTGTCCACCTCTCCTAAAGAGTGTCGGTGGACACTGCATGCTCCTTCTCTAGGGACACCTGGGCTCCAACATAGCTGTGGAAGAGGGGTAGGTAGTTGGCCATAATGATCCTGGACCTGTCAATGGCCAGCTTGGCCAGGCCCAGGGGCAGACCCATGAGGAGATCCTTCAATCTGCCCAATCCCCTCCATACTGGGTGCCCAAAGATCAGAAATGTGGGGTTGAGGTGCAACCAAAAACACAAAAGAAAGTTCTTCAGATAATTAAAGAGGGGGTGCAAACACCCATACCTAATATAGGCATGACCCACGGACTCCACAGCGGCACAAAACTGTAGGGCTGGGAATCCGTGAACGACCACAATCTGCAGCTACAAGGGACTACTGTGTGTTACACACGCTACCCCAGATTCCTGATGGAAAGAGAGAGGACTCCCGCAAGGAGACCCCTCCAATGGGGATCCCAACTATCCAGTGGTAAATGAGCATGCCAAGGTGTGTCCAGGCAGCGGATAAAGGAGAAGATGTGGATTGTGTGTAGCAGCAGGCTGTACCGGGCCCACTGTTTCAATTCTTTAAAAGATGTGTAACAATAATTCTAGAGGCCGCTCAGGTTGTGGGGCACAGGCTCCTGGGGGCGGTACGGGATCCTGAGTCCAGTGCGAAATTCTGTCTGAGCAGGGGTACCAGTAAACAGAATTCCGCCACAGACCTGAGCATCCTCCAACTGGTGTGCGATGTCAGGTCCGAACACTGCCGTTTTAAGGCATTAGATGGCAATGGTCAGGAGCCGACATTTAACACCACCTTGCGTGCCAATTCCTGCCAAAGCATCCAGCCCAGGCCACCACCACTCAGCATGTCTCTGACCCTGGTCACCCCCATAGCAATGGCTCTCCCCTCTGCCAACCACTCGAACCTGCAAATGTGGAGATGTGGACTCTTGAGGAATGGCTCTCTAGTCCTATAACAATTGCTGCGAGTCCTGATGGAGGGTAGGCCTGGCGCAAGTCGACCATATCCCAGACAGTGATCTTTTCATGGTAAAAAGATCAGTCCAAAGATGTGCAGGCGAGGTGGATTGGCCATGCTAAATTGCCCATTGTGACCAGGGATGTGTAGATTAGGTGGGTTTATAGGGGGATGGGTTTGGGTGGGATCCTCTGTGTGTCAGTATGGACTTGTTGGGCTGAAGGGGCTGTTCCCACACTGTAAAGATTCCATTATTCTATGAAAAAAAGTACAGCACCCTGAGGACAAACCCTCATGGTGAATAAACAGGAGCTGCATGTCGTAGTTGAGATTACGCACCTGTGGAAAAATTACATCACCAGGGCACACCACCTCAACCTAAAGGTGTCGCTGCAAGGTCTGAAGGTGGAAAGTCACCACCCGGGTGCAGTTCGCAGACCAGCAACTAACCATCCTCCTTAATAGGGAGACTCAGAACCCATGCTGCGACCCAGTGCATCTTTTTGTCTTAGAAGAAGTAAACCAACATTCGTTGGATGTCAGCGACAAAACCAGGAGGTGGGACCACAGGCACCAGCTGGTACCACAACATGGAGGCCACCAGTTGGTTTATGACCAACTCTCGACTCCTGTAAGATAGCACTTGGAGCAGTCCTGTTCAGCAGCCTAGGTGAGCTGAGACTTTAGCCTCCAGCTCCTACCAATTCGCATGCCAGGATTTCTCAGGTGGGCTAAGGTAGACCCCCAGATAGAGGAGATGGGTAATGCTCCAGCTGAACACCTGTTAATCCTTCAGCAGAGAATCCACCCATTACGGACAGACCAGGAGTATGGAACATTTAGCCCAGTTGATCCTGGTGGAAGACACAGCCGAGTACCCCGCCTGGCACTCGCACATCCTCCTCAGGTCAGCTGGGTTGGTGAAAGTGAGGAGCACATTGTCGGCATGAGCCGAGAGGACCACGCCCGTGCCTGGCCCACACAGAACCAGCCCCCAACAACCTCCTCTGCAAGAGGCACAGGAAAGGCTCCACACACAGGAAACGCAGTCGGCCAAAAAAGAGGCAGCCTTGATGTACTCCTCTCCCAAAGCAAGGAGGCGCTGTCAGGGACACGTTAACTTTAAGCAGACACTCTGCAGCGGAGTACAAAAGCTGGATCTGGACAACAAACTGTGTCCTGAATCCAAATGCCCACAGAGTGCGGAACAGATACTCGTGATTGAACCTGTCGAA
Source organism: Ginglymostoma cirratum (assembly GCA_024137785.1). Classification (NCBI taxonomy): domain Eukaryota; kingdom Metazoa; phylum Chordata; class Chondrichthyes; order Orectolobiformes; family Ginglymostomatidae; genus Ginglymostoma; species Ginglymostoma cirratum. Next base: position 578,053 of record JAHRHZ010000052.1, on the reverse strand, counting down.
TGCCTTCTCCTGATCGAGAGACAGGAAGGCGATTGGCAGACCAATCTGTTGACAGAAATGAATGAGGTCCCAGATTCATTGTCATGAATCCTTCAGCCCGGAACCATGTACGACTGATCTGGGTGGATCATTTGGACCAGCATGGAAGCCAGCCTAGAAGACAACACCTTGGCAAAAATTTTGTAATTCGTGTTGAGGAGGGAGACCAGATGCCAGTTCTTCAGAGACAGCAGCAGAGGTGGAAGGCCTAGGAGGCAGCAGCAGTGGTGGAAGGTCAAGGAGGCAGTGACAGCAGCAGCAACAGATGTGGAAGACCTAGGAAGTGACAGCGGCGACAGCAGAATATATGATTTTGGTCCTGTCCATGGTGGGTAGCGGGTCTTTGGTTTGGGTGAGCAGTTGGCATAGGGTTGATGTGGGTTTGTGTGCAACTCTGATGTCCAGTGGTCGTAGAAGTCTTGTGGTTAGTTCAGATGTGTTTTTGATGTAAGGTAGCATGATGAGTGTGTCAGGACGTGTGGTATCTTCCTGGTGTTGTTCGTGTAATAGGCATCTTCTGAACCAGTTTTTCAGGTATCCCTTGTCCTTGAATACTTGGAGGAGGTACTCTTCTTATGTCATATGCAAGATTCCTTGCAAGGCTGCGAGAAACATTACATTGGACAGGCAGGAAAGAAAATAACCACAAGAGTACACAAATATCAACTGGCAACAAATGACATGACCAATACTCACTCATCTCCATCCACATGGATAAGGGAAACCACCAGTTCAATTGGGACAACGCCAGGATCCTGAGACAGGCGAAGCAGAGACAAGCACAGGAATTCCTAGAAGCTTGATTCTCCACTAAGAAAACCATCAACAAACACATAAAGCTAGACCCCATACACACTCCATAGTGAAGGAAACCAGAAGTGAGGTAACCCAGCTCAAAGGACACCAGAGTTTAAATAACAGGCGGGCAAACACCACAGTGCTTCATCGGAGGCTGCGCTGACGATGTTACCCAGCATGGTAATGAAACATCTGTGGAACAATGAACCAGCTCAACAAGCCAAGCAACCACAACATCCACAACCTGAGCTACAAAACTACTCTAAAACATGAGGATCTCATCGTTATAGTTTTTTTCCCAAACTAAGGATATCTAATCTCCAGGTTATATGTTACTTTTCTAAGGAAATTCTAATCTCATGTTTTTTTTTCCTTTTATTTCCTGAGGATGTTCTAATTTCCTGGGTATAATTTTCTCATCTTTTTTTCTGAGGAGATTCTAATGTCCTGGGTATAATTTTTTTCTTTTTTCTGAGGAGATTCTAATCTCTTGGTTTTTTTTGTTCCAAACTGAGGATATCTAATCTCCTGGTTATAATTTTCCCGTTTCCTTTCCTGAGGAGATTCTCATCTTCTCATCATTTTTGCTTTTCTGAGGAGATACTAATCTCCTGGTTATATTTTTTGCTTTCTTTTTCTGAGAGATTCTAATTACCTGGTTATTTATTTCTATTTTTCTTAGGAGATTCTAATCTCCTGGTTATATTTTGTTCTTTCTATTTCTGAGGGAATTCTAATCTCCTTGTTATATTTCTTTTTCCAAATTGAGCAGACCTAATCTGCTGGTTAGATGTTTATTTCTGATATCCTGGCTATATTTTACTTCTTTCTGAGGAGATTCGAATCACTTGTTTATATATTTTTTTCTCTGAGAGGATTCTAATCTCCTGGTCATAATTTTTTTTCTTTTTATTTCTGAGGAGATTCTAACTTCCTGGTTATATTTTTTCTTCTTTTTTTACTGTGGAGATTCTAATCTCTTGGTTATATATTTTCCATCTTTTTCCCCTAAAGAGTTTCTGATCTCCTGTTTATACGTTTTCCTGAGGAGATGCTAATCTCCTGGTTATATTTCTTTTATTTCTCTTTTGAGGACACTTTTAATCGTTTTTTTCCTGAGCAGATTGTAACCCCCTGGCTATATTTCTTCTGTACTGTGGAGGTTCTAATCTCCTGGCTATATTGTTTTCTTTTTGTCTCTGAGGAGAATCTAAGACCATTGTTATATTTTTATTCTGGGACATTCTAAACTGGTTATACCTATTTTTTTCATGAGGAGATTCTAATCTCCTGGTTGTATATTTTTTATCCAAACTGAGGAGATCTAATCTCCTGGTATTGTATTTTTTTCCTGTGGAGATTCTAATCTCCTGGTTATATTTTTTTTTCTGATGAGATTCTAATCTTCTGGTTATTTATTCTTCTTCCTGAGGAGATTCAAATCACCTGGTTAGTACTTTTTTTCTCTGAGGAGATTCTAATCTCTTGGTTACAGTTTTTTTTCTAAAGAGATTCTAATCTCCTGGTTAAATTGTTTTTTCTGAGTAGAACATAGTCTCCCTGGTTATGTTTTTTCTTCTTTTTTTCTGAGGAAATTCTACTCTCCTGGTTAGATATTTTCTTTTTTTTTCCTGATGAGTTTCTGTCTCCTGTTTATATTTTTTTTTCTCTCAGGAGATTCTAATCTCCTGGATTTTTTTTTGAGGACATTCTAATCTCCTGTCTATACTTTTTTTTCTTTTTCTCTTTGAGGAGGTTCTAAACTCATCTATTTTTTCTGAGGAGATTCTAATTTAGTTTTTTTTTCATGAGGATTCTAATTGAGATTCTAATGAGATTCTAATCTCTTGGTTATATATTTTTTAACCAAACTGAGGAGATCTAATCTCCTGGTATTGGGTGTTTTTCCTGAGGAGATTCTAATCTCCTCGTTATATTTCTTTGTTTTCTGAGGAAAATCAAATGTGCTGGTAACATTTTTTTCCTTTTCTTTTGAGGAGATTTTATTCTCCTGGTAATTTTTTTTTTTGAAGAAATTCAAATCACCTGATTATATCCCTTTTTGATTGCAGAGATTCTAATCTCCTGGTTATATTTTTCTTTTTCTTTCCTGAAGGGATTCTAATCTCCTAGTTACATCTCTTCAGTTTTTAATGAGGAACTTCTAACCTCACTGTTATATTTCTTTTTTTCGAGGAGATTCTAATCACTTAGTTATATTGTTTTCTTCGTTTGTCATGAGGAGATTTCAGTCTTCTATTTATATATTTTTCTTTGTCTGTGGAGATTCTAATCTCCTGATTCCATTTTTTTTCTGAGGAGATTCTAAAATCCTACTTATAGGGCATCGCCTCAAAATAAAGGGAAGCAGACGTAGGACAGAGGTCAGGAGGAATTTCTTCACCCAAAGGGTTGTGAATCTGTGGAATTCCCTGCCCAGTGAAGTGGTTGAAGCTACCTCACTGAATGTTTTTAAGGCAAGGCTAGATAAATTTTTGAACAGTAAAGGAATTAAGGGTCTCAAAGATCAGCCATGATCTTATTAAATGGCGGGGCAGGCTCGAGGGGCCAGATGGCCTAATCTTGCTCCTAGTTCTTATGTTCTTATGTTCTTATATAAATATTTTTTGCAAATTGAGGAGTTTTAATCTCTTGGTTTCTTTTTCTGAAGAGAAACTAATTTGCTGGTTTTATTTTTTTTTCTTTGGGGATTTTATTCTTCTGGTCCTTTTTTTTCCTGAGGTGATTCTAATTTCCTGGTTGTATTTCTATTATTTTTTGAGAAGAGTCTAATCTCCTACAAAAATTTCTGAGGACGTTCTGATCTCCTGGTAGATTTTTTTTTCTGTGGAGACTCTAATCTCCTGGTTATACATCTTTCCTTTTGAGGATATTCTAATCTCTTGGTTGTACATCTTTTTTCTTTAGGGCATTCTAATCCATCTTGGTTTTTTTTTGCTCTGAAGTGATGTTAACCCCTGGTTTTTTATTTCAATTTGAGGAGATCTAGTCTTCTGGCTCTATTATTTTTTTGAAGCGTTTCTAATTTCCTGGTTGTATACTTTTTTTGTTCTATGTAGGTTCTAATTTTTTTTTGCACTGTGGAGATTATAATCTCCTTGGTTATACTTTTTTTCTTCTTTCTTCTCAGCTGAGATTCCAATTTCCTGGTTGTATATCATTTTGTCTTTATTTTTTCTTCTCTCCTAGTTAATTTTTCTTTCTGAGGACATTCTGATCTTCTGGTAAATATTTTCTTTTTTTTTTCTGTGGAGATTCTCATCTTCTGGTTATGTTTTCTTTTGAGGAGATTCTAATTTCCTGGTTATTTTTTTTTCCTGAGGAGATTCTAATCTGCTGGTTATATTTTTTGAGGGTATTCTAATTTCCTCATTATGTATTTTCTCTTTTTCTTTTTGATGACATTCTAATCTCCGGTTATATTTTTTTCTTTTCACTTCTGAGAAGAATCTGCACTCCTAGTTATATATTCTTTCTAAATTGAGGAGAATTAATCTCGTAACCACGAGCTTAAATTTTTTTTTTCTAAGGAGATTCTAAACCCCTTTGGATATTTTTTCATTATTTTCTTTGAAGACTCAAATCTACTGGTTATATTTTGTTCTTTTTTATTCTGAGGAGACTTTATTTCCTGATAATGTTTCTATTTTTATGACGAGATTCTTTGTTATATTTTTTTCTGAAGAGATTCTCATCTCCTGGTTATATTTCTTTTTCAAACTGAAGTGATCTGATCTACTGGTTCTAGTATATTTTGAGGAGATTCTAATCTCCTGGTTATTTTTTCTGAGCAGATTCTAATTACTTAGTCATATTATTTTTTTTTGATCTGAGGAGATTCCAGGCTCCTATTTATATATTTTTCTGTAACTGTGGAAATTCTAGTCTCCTGGTACCAATTTTTTCTGAGGAGATTCTGAACTCCTAGTTATATTTTTTTTCCCAAACTGAGCAGATAAAATCTCTTAGCTATATTCTTTCTGAGGAGATTGTAATCTCCTGGTTATATTTCTTTCATTCTGAGGAGAATCTAATATCTTGGACATTTTTTTTCCGACCTGATTCTAATCTCCTGGTTATGTATATTTTTTTCAAACTGAGGATATCTGATCTCCTGGTTCTATTGTTTTTTGAGAAGATTCTAATGTACTGGCTATATTTGTTTTCTGAGCAGATTCTAATCTCCTGTTTATATTGCTTTCTTTGTGAAGAGATTCTAATCTCCTCTTTATATTTTATTCTGCGTAGATTCTAATTACTTGATTATGCTGTTTTTTTTTTTGACCTGAGGAGATTCTTTGCCTGTGGTGATTATAAACTCCTAGTTCTGTTTTTTTCTAGGGAGATTCTAATCTCCTGGTTATATTTTTTCTTTTTATTTCTGAAAAGATTCTCATCTTCTACAACATAGTTATTTTTCCAAACTGAGGAAATATAATTTCGTGGTTATATTTTTTTTCTGAGGAGGTTCTAATCTCTTGTAATATTCTTCACTATTTTTTTAATCTGTTGGGGTTCTAATCCATTGGTTATACCTTTTTTGTGTGAGCAGATTCTAATCATTTGGTTTTTTTTCAGAAGAGATTCTAATCTTCTGGTTATATTTCTTTATTTCTTCGAAGAGTCTAATCTCTGGATTTTTTTTTCTCTTTTGTTCTAAGAAGATTCTATTCTCCAAGTGATATATTTTCCTCTTTGTCTAAGGAGAGTATAATGTCTTTGGTAATATCTTTTTCTTTCTATTCTGAGGAGATTCTAATTTCCATCTTATTTTTTCTGAGTAGATTGCAATCTCCCAGTTATTATTTTTTGTTCTCAGGCAATTCTGATCTTCTAGTTTTTTTTTCTTTTTATTTTACCTGCAGAGATTCTAATCTCATCATTCATTTTTCTGAGGAGATTCTAATCTCCATTTTTTTTTGTTTAAGTGTTGAGAAGATTCTAAACTCCCAGTTAAATATATATTTTTCTAAACTGAAGAGATCGAATCTCTTGATTTTTTTTTTTCTGATGAAAATCTAATCTCTTAGTTATATTTTTTCCTATTTTTTTTTTCCTGAGGAGATACTACTCTCCCAGTAATATGGTTTTCTTTTTATTTCTGAGAAGATTCTAAACTCCTAGTTATATATATCTTTTTTCCAAACAGAGGAGATTTAATCTTGTGGTACTATTATTTTCCAAGAATTATAATCTCCTTGTTATATTTTTTTTCAGGAGGGTCTAATGTCCTGGCTATTTTTTTTTTCTGGCAAAATTCTCATCTCCTGGTAATGTTCTTTACTTTTTTTCTGGGGAGATTCTAATCCCCTGATTAAACCTTTTTTTTCTGAGGAGATTCTGGTCTCCTGGTTATACATATTTTTCAATATATCGAAATTCATCGGATGGGGTATTGAGTACAAGAGTTGGCAGGTCATGTTACAGTTGTATAGGACTTTGGTTCGACCAAATTTGGAATACTGCATACAGTTCTGGTCACCGCATAACCAAAAGGATGTGGATGCTTTGGAGAGATTGCAGAAGAGGTTCACTGGGACGTTGCATGGTATGGAGGACGCTAGCTATGAAGAGAGGTTGAGTAGCTTAGGATTATTTACATTAGAAAGACAGAGGTTGAGGGGGGACCTGATTGAGGTCTACAAAATCATGAGGGGTATAGACAAGGTGGATAGCAAGAAGCTTTTTCCCAGAGTGGGGGACTCAATTACTAGGGGTCACGATTTCAAGGTGAGAGGGGAAAAGTTTAAGGGAGATATGCGTGGAAAGTTCTTTACGCAGAGGGTAGTGGGTCCCTGGGATACGTTGCCAGCGGAAGTGGTAGAGGTGGGCATGATAGCGTCATTTAAGATGTATCTAGACAGATACATGAATGGGCAGGGAGCAGAGAGATATAGATCCTTGAAAAATAGGCAACAGGTTTAGATAGAGGATCTGGATCGGCGCAGGCTTGGAGGGCCAAAGGGCCTGTTCCTGCGCTGTAATTTTCTTAGCTCTTTGTTCTTTGTTCAAACTGAGGAGATCTGATCTCTTGTTCTATTTTTTTGAGGAGATTCTAATGTATTGGTTATATTTCCCCTTCCTGTGCAGATTCTAAACTCCTGTTTATATATATTTTTCTGTGTAGATTCTAATATCCTGGTTGTATTTTTTTGTGAAGAGATTCCAATCTCATGGTTATATCTTTTGTTGTTTTTTTTTCTGAGGTGGTTCTAATCTGCTGGTTATATTTTGTTGATGGGATTCTAAGTCCCTGGATGTACCTCTTTTATTTTCCTGAGGAGATTCTAATCTCTTGATTATATATCTTTTATTTCCAAAGAGATTCTAATCTCCTGGTTATATATATCTATATTTATTTTCAAATTGATGAGACCTGATGTGCTGATTCTATTAATTTTTTTTAGGAGATTCTAATCTCTTGGTTTTTCTTGTTCTTTTTTGTTCTCAGGAGATTCACCTTGGTTTGACTTTTTTTCTTTTTTTTCCTGAGGTGATTCTTATCTCCTGGTTATATTTCTTTTTTTTTCTGAGGATATTCTGTTCTCCTGGTTAAATCATTTTGCTTTTTGTTTGCCGAGAAGAACATAATCTTCTGGTTATATTTTTTCTTTTATTTTCTGAGGAGATTATAATCACTAGGTTATATTTTTCTTTTCTGAAGAGATTCTAACCTCCTGGTAATATATATTACCTTTACTTCTGAGGATATTCTAATGTCCTTAATCTCCTTGTTATATCTTTTTTCTTTTTATTCGGTGGAAACTCTAATCTCCATTTTATTTTTTTCCTGAGGACATTCCAATAATTCCAATATCCTTGTCATATTTTTTCTTTTCTTTATCCTGAGGAGAAGCTAATCTTATGGTTTTTTTTCTGAAGAGATTCTAATCTCCTGGTCATTTTTTTTTTCTTTTCTGATGAGATTCTAATGTCTTTGTTATATTTTTCCTTTTTTTTCTGAGGAAAGAGAGATTAGAGAGAAGGAGGTTAGAGAGAAGAAGGTTAAGAGGTGACTTAATAGAGACATACAAGATGATCAGAGGAATAGACAGGATGGACAGTGAGAACCTTTTTCCTCGGATGGTGACGGCTAGCACAAGGGGACAAAGCTTTAAATTGAAGGGTGATAGATATAGGACAGATGTCAGAGGTAGGTTCTCTACTCAGAGAGTAGTAAAGGCGTGGAATGCCCTGCCTGCAACACTAGTAGACTGGCCAACTTTAAAGGCATTTAAATGGTCATTGAATAAACATATGGATGATAATGGAATAGTGTAGGTTAGATGGGCTTCAGATTGGTTTCACAGGTCGGCACAACATTGAAGGCCGAAGGGCCTGTACTGCGCTGTAATGTTCTATGTTCTGTGCTCTATGAAATTCTAATTTCCTGGATATATGTTTTTTTTATTTCTGAGGAGATTCTAAACTCCCACCTATATATTTCTTTCCAAGCAGAGGATATTTAATCTCGTGTTTCTATTATTGTTATGAGGAGATTCTAATCTCCTTGGTATATAGTTTTCTTCTTTTTCTGAGGAGATTCAAATCTCCTGGTTATGTTTTTTTTTCTCTGAGGAGACTCTAATCTCCTGGTTAAATCTTCTTTTTTTGCTTAGATTCTAATCTCCTCATTATATTTTCTTTTTTTTGAGCAGATTCTAATCTCCCGGTAATATTTTTTTGTGAAGTGATTCTAATCTCCTGGTTATATTTTTTTCATGAGTGGATTCTACTTTCCTGGTAACATTACATTTTTTTCTGGGAAGAATCTAATTTCCTGGTTAGATTTCTTCTTTTCTTTGCAAGGTAGATTATAATCTCCAGGTTATGTTATTTTTTCTGAGGAGATTCCAATGTCCTTGGTTATATCTTTTTCTCTTTATTCTGTGGAAATTCTAATCTCCGCTTTTTTTTTGTGGAGATTCCAATCTCCTTGTTATATTTTTTCTTTCTTTCCTGAGGGCATTCTAATCAACTGGTAAGTTTTTTTTTGTGAAGAGATTCTAATCACCTGGTTATGTCTTTTATCAATTTTTTTTCTGAGGAGTTTCTAATCTGCCGGTTATATTCTTTTGATGGGATTCTAAACCACTGGATATACCTCTTTTTTCTTCTGAAGGGATTCTAATCCCTTGATTATATTTATTTTCTGAAGAGATTCTAATTTCCTGTTTTTTTTTCTCTGAGGTGATACCAATTACTTGGTTGTATTATATTTTTTTGATCTGAAGAGATTCCAGTCTCCTATTTATACATTTTTCTTTGTCTGTGGAGATTCTAATCTTCTGGTTTTATTTTCTTTCTCAGGAGAATCTCATCTCCCAATTGTATATTTTGCTTTTAATTTCTGAGGAGATTCTAAACTCGTAGTTACATATTTTTCCAAAGTGAGGAAATATAATCTTGTAGTTTTTTTTTTGCTGAGAGATTTTTTTTTTTTTTTTGCGATTACAATCTCCTGGTTATTTCTTTTTTTTCTCCTTTTCTTTCTGATGAGATTCTAAAGTCCTGGCTATATTCTTTGTTTATATCCCTGTGGAAATTCTAAACTCCTGTATATACCTCTTTTTTTTTCCTGAAGAGATTCTAATCTCCTGGCTATATATGCCATTTGTCAAACCGAGGAGATCTGATCTGCTGTTTCTATTAATTTTTTGAGGAGATTCCAATCTCTGGGTTTTTTTTTTTGCCTTTTTTGTTCTGAGGAGATTCATCTTGATTTGACATTTTTCTTTTTTTTCCTGAGGCAATTCTTATCTCCTGATTATATTTCTCTTTTTTTGAGGATATTCTATTCTCCTGGTTAAATCTTTTTGCTTTTTGTTTACTGAGTTAGAATTTAATCTCCTCTGTTATATTTCTGCTTTTATTTTCAGTGGAGATTATAATCTCTAGGGTAAATATTTTTTTCTAAGGAAATTCTAACCTCCGGGTAATATATATTTTGTTTACTTCTGAGGATATTCTAATCTCCTTGCTTATATCTTTTTCTTTTTATTCTGTGGAAACTCTAATCTCCATTTTATTTTTTTCCTGAGGAGATTACAATATCTTTGTTGTGTTTTTTATTTTCTTTTTCCTGAGGAGAATCTAATCTCATAGTTAATTTTGTTTTTCTCTGAGGAGATTCTGACCTCCAGGTTATTTTTCTTTTCTTTTCAATTTTGAGGAGATTCTAAAATCGTAGTTATATATGTATTTTTCCAAACTGAGGAGATCTAATCTCTTGGTTCTTTTTTCTCTGAAGGGAGTCTAATCTCCTTGTTATGTTTATTCCTATTTTTTTCTGAGGAGATTCTAAACTCACGCTTATATTTTATTGTTTTTAGTCCTGAGAAGATTCTAAACTCCTAGTTGTATATACTTTTTTTCCAAACAGAGGAGATTTAATCTCATGGTTCTGTTATTTTTCTGAGGAGATTCTAATTTCCTTGGTATATGATTTGTTTTTTTCTGAGGAGATTCAGATGTCCGTTTTTTGTTTTTTTTTGCTGAGGAGACTCAAATCTCCTGGTAATATTCTTCACTTTTTTTCTGGATAGATCCTAGTCCCCTAATTATACTTTTGTTCTGAGGAGATTCTGATCTGTGGGTTATATTTTTTCAGAAAGAGATTCTCATCTCCTGGTTACATATACAGTTTTCAAAATGAGGAGATCTGATCTCGTGGTTCTACTATATTTTTAAGGAGACTCTAATTACTGATTATATTTTTCTTCGAACAGACTCTAATCTCCAGATTATATTTTTTTTCTGAGGATGTTCTGAGTTCCTGGTAACATATTTTGTCTTTTTTATCTGAGGAAATTCTAATCTCCTGTTTGTTTGTTTTTTTCTGAAGAGATTCTAATCTCCTGTTTATATATTTTTCCTTGTTTTTTCTGCAGAGGTTCCAATCTCCTGTTTCTTTTTATTTTGTTCTGAGGAATTTGTAATCTCCTGGGTTATACTTTCTTCTTCTTTTTTATGGATATTCTGATATCCTCGTTAAGTTTTTCTTTGAGTTTTGAGAGGAAATTCTAATATCCTGGTGATTTCCTTTTTTCCTGAGGAGATTCTGACCTCCTGTTTACATTTTTTCTCAGGTTTTCTGAGAAGATTCATTGTCATTTCATTTTCTTTATTTTTTTTCCTGAGGAGATTCAAATCTCCTGGTTATTATTTTCTTTTCTTCTGTAGAGACTCTAATCTCCTAGTTTTTTTTTTTGGGCGAGGTTCTAATCTCCTCGTAACGTTCTTTACTTTTTTTCTGGTGTGATTCTAATCTCCTGGTTATACTGTTTTTTACTGAGCAGATTTTAATCTCTTGGTTAATTTTTCTGAAGAGATTCTCATCTCCTGATTATATTTTTTTTCAAACTGAGGAGATATGATCTTTTGGTTCTAGTCATTTTTTTGAGAAGATTCTAATCTTCTGGTTATATCTTTTTTCAGCTGGTTCTAATCTCCTGGTTTTTTTGAGGGCATTCCAATCTCCTGGTTATACTTTTTTCTAGTGATTCTGAGGAGATTCTAATCTCCTTGTTAAATGTATGTTTTTCCAAATTGAGGATATCATATCTCTTGGTTTGTTTTTTTTCATGGGATATTAATCTCTTCATTATATTTTTTTCATTTTTTTTGACAGGAGATTCTCATCTCCCAATTATATTTTTTCTTTTTATTTCTGAGAAGTTTCCAAACTCCTAGAAACATTTTTTATTCCAAACAGAGGTGATTTAATCTCATGGTTCTATTACTTTTCTGATGAGATTCTAATCTCCTGGTAATATTCTTCGCTTTTTTTTCTGGAGAGATTCTAATCTCCTGGTTATATTTTATTCTGAAAAGATTCTCATCTCCTGTTTTTTTTTTAATTGAGGTGGTCTGATCTCCAGGTTCTGTTATTTTTTTGAGGAGATCCTAATCGACTGGTAATTTTTTTTGACCAGATTCTAATCTCCTGGTAACATTTTTATTCTGAGATCATTCCAATCTCATGGCTATATTTTTGTATTTTATTCTAAGGATATCCTAATCTCTTGGTTATGTTTCCTTTTTCTGAGGAAATTCTGAATTTCTGGTAAAATATTTTGTCTTTTTTTCTGAGGAAATTCTAATCTCTTAGTTATTTTGCTTTTTTTTTCCTGAAGAGATCCTAATCTCCTGGTTATATATATTTTTCTCAAACTGAGGACGCCTGATTTCCTAGTTCTCATATTTTTTGGAGGATTTTCTAATTTTCTTGTAATATAATTTTTCCTTGTTTGTTCTGCAGAGATTCTAATCTCCTGTGTCTTTTTCATGTTGTTCCGAGGATGTTGTAATCTCATGGGTTATACTTTTTTTCTTATTCCTGAGGAGATTCTAATCTCCTGGTTATGTTCTTTTTTTCCTGAGGAGATTCTTATCTCCTGGTTATATTTCTTTTTTTAAGGATATTCTTATCTCCTGGTTAAATATTTTTCTGTTTTTTTGGGTAGATTCTATTCGAGCAGTAACATTTTTTTTCTGAGGGAATTCTAATCTCCTGGTGATGATTTATCCTTCTTTTCTGAGGAAATTCTGATATTCATCGGGTTTTTTTCTGAGAAGATTCCAATCTCCTTGTTATATTTTTCCGTTTTCTTTCCGGAGGAGATTGTAATCTTGAGATTTTTTTTCAGAGGTGATTATAATCTCCTGGTTATATTTTCTCTCTGAGCTGACTGTAATCTCCTGCTTATATCTGTTGTCATTTTTTTCTGAGGAGATTCTAATCTGCCGGTTATAATTTTTTGGAGGGCATTCTAATTTCCTCATTACATATTTTATCTTTTTCTTTCTGTGGAGATTCTACACTCCCTGTTATATTACTTTCTCTTTTTATATCTGCGAAGGTTGTAAATTCCTAGTGGTTTTTTTTCCCCAAAACTGAGGAGGTTCAATCTCCTGGTTATATGTTTTTTTTTCTGAGGAGGTTCTAGTCTCCTTGGTATTTTTTTCTGAGGAGATTCAAATCTCCTGCTGATTTTTTTTTACCATTTCTTTCTAAGGAGACTCTGACCTCCTGATTATATTTCCGTTTTGCTGACAAGATTCTAGTTTACTGGTGAAATTCTTTACTTTTTTTTCTGGGGAGATTCTAATCACCTGGTTATACCCATCTTTTTCTCAGGAGTTTCTAATCTACTGGTTATATGTTTTATTTGTTTTTTTGCTGTGCAGATTTTAATCCTGCGCTCATATTTCTATTTTTCCATGAGGAAATTCTGATCTCCTGTCTATATATTTTCTTTCAATTTCTGATAAAATGCTAAGCAACTGTTTCTATTTCCTTTTGGTCTGTGGAGATTCTAATCTTCTGGTTTTATTTAATTTCTTGAGGAGATTCTAAATTCATGGTTATATGATTTTCCTTGTTTTTTCTTTGGAGATTCTAATCTTTCGATTATTTTTCTTTATTTCTTAGAAGAGTCTAATCTCCTGGTTATATTTATTTCTTTTTTTTCTAAGGAGATTCTAAACTCCTGCTGATATGTTTTCCTTTTATTCTGAGAAGATGATAACCTCCTTGGTTATATCTTTTTCTTTTTATTCTGATGAAATTTAAATCTCCATCTTGTTGTTTTCTGAGTAGGTTACAATCTTCTAGTTATTTTTTTTTGTTCTGAGGCAATTCTGATCTCCTGGTTATGTTTCTTTCTTTCTAATTTACCTGAGGAGATTCTAATCTTCAGGGGTTTTTTTTATTTTCAGTGCTGAGGAGATTCTGAACTTCGAGTTAAATATATAATTTTCCAAACTGGGGAGATCTAATCTCTTGGTTCATTTTATTTCCTGATAAGATTCTAATTTCCTTGATATATTTTTTCCATTTTTTTTTCTCAGGAGTTTCTTATCTCCTGGTTATATTGTTTTCCTTTTATTTCTGAGAAGATTCTAAAATCCTGGTTACTTTTTTTTTGCCAAACAGGGGAGATTTTATTTCATGTTTCTATTATTTTTCTGAGGAGATTCTAATCTCCTGGCTTTTTGTTTTTTTTTGAGGAGATTCAAATCTCTTGTTTTTTTTATCTGTGGAGACTCTAATCTTCTAATTTTTTTTTTACTGAGGAAATTCTGAATTCCTGGTAATATATTTTGTCTTTTTTTCTGAGCAATTTCTTATCTATTGGTTATATATATTTTGCTCAAACTGAGGAGAGCTGATCTCCTAGTTCTCGTATTTTTTGGAGGAAATTCTAATCTCCTGGTTATATTTATTTTTCCTCGTTTGTCCTGCAGAGATTCTAATCTCCTGGTTTTTTTTGTTGTAATCTCCTGGGTTATATTTATTTTTTTCTGAGGAGATTCTAATCGCCTGGTAATGTATTTTTTTCCTGAGGAGTTTCTTTTTTCCAGGTTCTATTTCTTTTTTTTGAGGATTTTTTGATCTCCTGGTTAAATGTTTTTCTGATTTTTTGGTAGAATCTATTTAACTGGGACTTTTTATATTCATAGAATAGAATGCCTACAGTGTGGAAACAGGCCCTTTGGCCCAACAAGTCCACACCGACACTCAGAGCATCCCACCCAGACCCATCCCCCTAATCTACACATCCCTGAACACTATGGGCAATTTAACATGGCCAATCCACCTAACCTGCACATTTTTGGACTGTGGGAGGAAATCAGAGCACCCAGATGAAACCCAGGCAGACACGGGGAGAATGTGCAAACTTCACACAGACAGTCATCCAAGGGTGGAATTGAACCTGGGTCCCTGGTACTGTGAGGCAGCAGTGCTAACCACTGAGGATATTCTAATCTCCTGGTAATGATTTTTCCCTTTTTTTCCTGAGAATATTCTAATCTCCGTTATTCTATCCTTTTCAGTTTACCCTGAGGAAATTCTAAGCTCCATCGTATTTTTTTTGAGGTGATTCCAATCTCCTTCTTCTATTTGTTTTGTTTCTTTCCTGTGGAGTTTCTAATCTTGTGATTATTTTTTTCAGAGGTCATTATAATGTCCTGGTTATATTTATCTCTAAGCAGATTGTAATCTCCTGTTTATATCCTTCATAATTTTTTTTCCTGAGGAGATTCTAATCTGCTGGTTACAATTTTTTGAGAGGATATAATTTCCTCATGATTTTTTTTTAATCTTTCTGAGCAGATTCTACACTCCCGGTTATATATTTTGTTCTTTTTGTATATGTAAGGGTTCTAATTCCAGTTCTTTTTTCCAAATTCATGAGATTTAATCTTATAGTTTTTTTTTCTGAGGAAATTTCAATCTCCTGATCATTTTTTTTTTGGTTTTTCTTTCTGAGAAAACTCTGATCTCTTGGTTATGTTTCCATTTTTCTGATGAGATTCTAATCTCCTGGTTCTACCTTTTTTTCTCTGAGGAGATTCTAATCTCCCGGTTCTTTTCATGTTTTTTGCTGTGGAGATTCCAATCCCCTGCTAATATTTATTTCTTTCCATGAGGAGATTCTGATCTCCAGTTTATATTTTTTCTTTTGTTTTCTGAGATTCTAAGCTGCTTCTATTTCCTTTTGTTCTGCAGAGATTCTAATCTTGTTATATGTATTTTCCTGAGGAGATTCTAAATTCCTGGTTATATATTTTTTTCTTTACTTTTCTGGGGAGATTCTAATCTTCTGATTTTTCTTCTTTATTTCTTAGAAGAGTCTAATCTCCTGTTTATATATTTTATTTTGTCTGAGTACATTCTAAACTCCTGGTGTTTATTTCCTTTTATTCTGAGGAAATTATGCCCTTCTTGGTTATATGTTTTTCTGTTCATTCTGAGGAAATTCAAATCTCCATTTTTTTTCCTGAGTAGATTGCAATCTCTTGGTTATTATTTTTTGTTCTGAGGCAATTCTGATCTCCTGGTTATGTTTCTTTGTTTTTAGTTTACCTGAGGAGATTCTAATCTCGTCTTTCTTTTTCTGCCTAGATTCTAATCTCCAGCAGATTTTTTTCTCTTTTCAGTCCTGAGGAGACTCTAAACTTTTAGTTAAGTACGTATTTTTCCAAACTGAGGAGATCTAATATCTTGGTTCACTATTTTTCTGATGAGATTGTAATCTCCTGGTTTTGTATTTTTTTTCCTGAGGAGACTGTTATCTCCTGGTTACATTTTTTTTTCTGAGGATATTCTGATCACCTGGTTAAATCAATTTCTTTTTTATTGAGTAGATTCTAATCTACCGGTTACATTCTTTTCTGAGGAGATTCTATTTCCTGTTTATATTTCTTTTTTGTCTGAAAAGAATCTAATGTCCTGTTTATATTCTTTTTCAGAGGCGATCATAATCACCAGATTGTAGGAGTTTTTTTTTAAATGAGGAAATTCTAATCTCCATTTTATTCTTTTTCTGAGGAGATTCCAATCTGCTGTTAATTTTTTTTTGAGACAATTCTAATTTCCTGGTTATATTTTCTTTTCTTTTCTGAGGTAATTCTAATCTCCTGGTTATATTTCTTTTCTGCAGAGATTCAACTCTCCTCATTATAGTTTTTTTTTCCTGAAGAGATTCTAATCACTTGGTTACATTGTCTACTTTTTTTTTAATCTGAGGAGATTACGGTCTGCTATTTATAAATTATTCTTTGTCTGTGGTGATTCTAATTTCCTGGGTCTATTTTTTTCTCTTAGTTTTTTTTTCTGAGGAGATTCTCCTGGTAATATTCTTCACTTTTTTTAGTTTTTTTTAGTTTACCTAAGGAGTTTCTAATCTCTTTTTATTGTTTGAGGATATTCTAATCTCCAGGTTATTTATTTTTAAGTGCTGAGGAGATTCTAAACTCTTAGTTAAATACACATTTTTTTCCAAACTGAGGAGATCTAATCTCTTTGTTTTTTTCTGATGAGATTCTAATCACCTTGTTATATTTTTTCCTTTCTTTCTGAGGGGATTCTAATCTTCCAGTTATATGTTTTTCTTTTTATTTCTGAGAAGATTCTAAACTCCTAATTGTATATATTTTTCCAAACAGAGGAGATTTAATCTAGTGGTTCTGTTTTTTTCCTGAGGAGATTCTATTCTCCTTTGCATATAATTTTCTTTTTTTCTGAGGACATTCAAATCTCCTTGTTTTTTTTTCTTCTTTTTTTTCTGTGGAGACTCTAATCTCCTGGTTATATTTCTTTTTTTGATGAGATTATAGTCTCCTAGTAATTTTCTTTACATTTTTTTCTGAGGAGATTCTGATCTCCTGGGTATACTTTTTTTTTGTTCTGTGGAGAATCTAATCACCTTGCTTGCACATTTTTCTTGTTTGACCTGAGGCGATTCTTATGTCCTGGTTATATTTCTTTATTATTCTGAGGGCATACTGATCTCCTGGTTAATTCATTTTCATTTTCTTTACTGAGAAGACTCTAATCTCCTGGTTACATATTTTCTTTGGTTTTTTTTTCTGAAGAGGTTATGATTTCCAGGGGAGGCCTAGTGTTATTATTGTTGGACTGTAATCCAGAGTCCCAGATAATGTTCTGGGGACCCAGGTTTGTATCCAGCCACAGCAGATGATGGAATTTGAATTCAATAAATATCTGAAATTAACAGACTAATGATGGCCATGAATCCATTGTTCATTGTCGGAAAAACCCATCTGGTTCATTAATATCCTCTGTATACATACATATATTTTCGGAGGAGATTCTAACCTCTTTTCAGTTGTTTCAGCAGCAGGAGTCCGGGACGAAGCGCGAGGGCAGCCTGGGAAGGTAAGCTTCTCGATTATAAAAGTCTTAACTCGCATGACTGCAGCCTTTCAGTTGTTTCAGCAGCAGGAGTCCGGGAGGAAGCGCAAGGGCAGCCTGGGAAGGTAAGCTTCCACCCAATAAATTTGGGCATTAACTAATACCCGAGACACTACATGGGTAGTGTTTCCCACCCTTCCACCTCCTCTAACCTTATAATAACGACTAAGTGTGGTGAGTAGGTAAGCTATTTGCATTTCTTTTTCCTCATCTCTTTGTTATCTTTCGGGGTGGTCACCTAGACACCAAATCCTCTGGGAGCGGGTCGGAAGGCAAAGCCGGAGTTTGTTTGAGTATATAAAGGATTAAACTTACTGGTGCAGCAAACACTGCGAAACTAAAAAAAAACTAATTAATTTAAAATAATTAACTAAGTAGAGACAGCAGGCCAGGAGATGTGTTGTAGCTGTATGATGTGGGAGCTAGCTGATCCCATTGAGAACGGCAGTGACCACATCTGCAGCACGTGTTGGCTGCTTGAGGAGCTCCGGCTCAAAACTGATGAGCTGGAATCTGAACTCCAAACACTGCGGCACATCCGGGAGGGGGAGAGATACCTGGATACTGTGTTCCAGGAGGCAGTCACACCTGGTAGATTAACTAATGTTAATTTGATCGGCAGGCAGGGACAGCAATGTGTGACTGCGAGTGAGGCAGGTAGAGGCACCCTGCATACAGGAAGACAGGAGCTGCAGCCCTTGACATTGTCCGAAGCCTATGCGGCACTTGGTCCCTGTGTGGATGAGGAACAGGGTTGCAGGAAGGATGAGTCAACTGACCATGGCACCATGGTCCAGGAGGCCATTCAAGAGAGGGGGGCAAAAAGACAGATTGTAGTTGTAGGGGATTCCATCATCAGGGGGATAGATAGTATCCTTTGCGAGCAGGAAAGAGAATCCCGCATGGTGTGTTGCCTGCCTGATGCCAGGGTGCAAGACATCTCTGACTGGCGTAAGAGGATGCGAGAGAGGGAGGGGGAGGATCCAAAAACATAGGCAGGACGAGGAAAAAAGACCTGTTTCGGGATTATGAAAAGCTAGGAACAAAATTAAAAAACAGGTCTTCAAGGGTCATAGTCTCTGGATGCTGCCCGAGCCACGTGCAAATCGGCATAGAGAGGCAAGGATCAGGGAAGTAAACACGTGGCTAAAAGAGTGGTGTGGAAAAGAGGGTTTCCTTTTCATGAGGCACTGGCATCAGTTCTGGGACAGGAGGGATCTATATCACTGGAATGGACTCCACCTGAACAGGGCCGGGTCCAGTTTTCTGGCGAAAAGGGTAAATAGGGTGGTTAATAGGACTTTAAACTTGTAAGTAGGGGGGAAGGGAGAAGCGAACGTACAGGGAGAATAACAATTAATGTAAGGCAAAGCAGCAGGTTAGCAGGTGATGAGGAAGCTACAACTCCATTGAAAATTAGGAAAAATGTTAAAGGGAAGGAGAACTCAAGAGTTGTTAGTAATGGAGATAATAGGACCCAAAAAGAAGGTGCAAAAACTGGCATAAGGGCACTTTAACTGAATGCTCGGAGCATTTGAAACAAGGTGGATGAGTTAACGGTGCAAATCATGGCAAATGGGTATGATTTAGTGGCCATTACAGAGACATGGTTACAGGATGGTCATGACTGAGAGTTAAATATCCAGGGGTATCAAACTGTTCGGAAGGACAGACAGGAAGGTAAGGGAGGTGGTGTTGCTCTGATTTTTAAGGATGATATCAGGGCAGTAGTGAGAGATGATATAGGTTCTACTGAACAAAACGTTGAATCCGTTTGGGCAGAAATTAGGAATAGCAGGGAGAAGAAGTCACTGATAGGTGTGGTCTGTAGGCCGCCAAATAATGACATCGTGATGGGGCAGGCAATAAACATAGAAAGAGCCAATGCATGTAAAAATGGTACAGCAATTATCATGGGGGATTTTATTCGACATATCGATTGGTCAAACCAGGTCGGTCATGGCAGCCTTGAGGAGGGGTTCAGAGAACGTATCCGCGATAATTTCCTTGAACAAGATGTAATGGAACCTACGAGGGAGCAAGCTAGCCTTGATCTAGTCCTGTGTAATGAGACAGGAATAATTAATGATCTCACAGTTAGGGATCCTCTTGGAAGGAACGATCACAGTATGGTTGAATTTAAAATACACATGGAGCGTGAGAAGGTTAAATCCAGTACCTATGTCCTGTGCTTAAACAAAGGAGACTATGAAGGAATGAGGAAGGAGTTAGCTAAGGTAGAATGGGAGCAAAACTTTATGGTGAATCAATTGAGGAACAGTGGAGGACTTTCAAAACAATTTTTCACAATGCCCAGCAGAAGTATATTCCAGTGATAAGGAAGAACTGTAGGAAAAGAGAGAGCCAGCCATGGATGTCTAAGGAAATAATAAGGAAAGTATCAGATTGAAAAAAAAACACATACAAAACAGCAAAGAGTAGTGGGAAACGAGTAGACTGGGAAATCCTTAAAGGCCAACAGAATGCCGCAAAAAAAGTTATAAAGGAAAGTAAGATAGATTATGAGAGTAAACTAGCTCAGAATATAAAAACAGGCAGCAAAAGTTTCTATAAATATGTAAATCGTAAAAGAGTGGCGAAGGTAAACATTGGTCCTTTAGAGAATGAGAAGGCCAGTTTAATAACTGGGAATGAGGAAATAGCCGAGACATTAAACAATTATTTTGTGTCTGTCTTCACAGTGGAAGACACAAATAACATGCCGAAAACTAATGGCAAGAAGGTTATAGCAGGTGAGAACCTAGAAACTATCATTATCACTAAGGAGGCAGTGCTGGGCAAGCTAATGGGGCTAAAGGTAGGCAAGTCTCCTGGCCCTGATGAAATGCATCCCAGGGTACTAAAAGAGATGATGGGGGAAATAGTAAATGCACTAGTAATTATTTACCAAAATTCACTGGACTCTGGGGTGGTTCCTGCAGATTGGAAAACAGCCAATGTGACACCACTATTTAAAAAAGGAAGTAGACAAAAAGCAGGTAACTATAGGCCAGTTAGCTTAACTTCAGTAGTGGGGAAAATGCTTGAATCTATCATTAAGGAAGAAATAGCAAGACATCTGGATACAAATTGTCCCATTGGGAACACCCAGCATGGGTTCATGAAGGGTAGGTCATGTTTAACTAATTTGGTGGAATTCTTTGAGGACATTACTTACATGGTGGACAATGGGGAACCTGTGGATGTGGAGTATCTGGATTTCCAGAAGGCATTTGACAAGGTGCCACACCAAAGGCTGCTACATAAGATAAAGTTGCACGGTATTACAGGTAATGTATTGGCATGGATAAAGGATTGGTTGACCAGTAGAAAGCAAAGAGTAGGGTAAAATGGATGTTTTTCTGGTTGGTGGCCAGTGGCTAGTGGTGTGCCTCAGGGATCAGTGTTGGGACCTCAATAGTTTACAATTTGCATAGATGATTTGGAGTTGGGGACTAAGTGTGGTGTGTCAAAATTTGCAGATGACACTGAGGTGAGTGCTAGAGCGAAGTGTGCAGAAGACATTGAAAGTCTGCAGAGGGATATAGATAGTCCAAGTGAGTGAGCAAAGGTCTGGCAGATGGAGTACAATGTTGTTAAGTGTGAGGTCATCCATTTTGGTAGGAATAATAGCAAAATGGACTATGTTTTAAATGGCAAAAAATTGGAGCACGCTGCTGTGCAGAGGGACTTGGGTGAATCGCTGAAGGTGGAATTGCAGGTGCAGCAGGTGATTAAAATGGCAAAGGGAATTTTGTCTGCCATTGCTCGAGGGATGGAGTTTAAAAACAGGGAGGCTATGCTGCAGCTGTATAGGGTCCTGGTGAGGCCACACCTGGAGTACTGTGTGCATTTTTGGTCTCCTTACTTGAGAAGAGATATACTAGCACTGGAGGGGGTGTAGAGGAGATTCTCTCGGTTGATTCCAAAGTTGAGAGGGTTGGATTATGAGGAGAAACTGAGTAGACTGGGATTATACTCATTGGAATTCAGAAGAATGAGGGAAGATCTTATAGAAACATATAAGATTATGAAGGGAATACATAAAGTGGAGGCAGGGAGGTTGTTTCCGCTAGCAGGTGAAACTAGGACTAGAGGGCATCGCCTCAAAATAAAGGGAAGCAGATGTACGACTGAGATCAGGAGGAACTTCTTCACACAAAGGGTTGTGAATCTGTGGAATTCCCTGCCCAGTGAAGCAGTTGAAGCTACCTCGTTGAATGTTTTTAAGGCAAGGGTAGATAAATTTTTGAAAAGTAAAGGAATTAAGAGTTGTGGTGAGTGGGCAGGTAAGTGGAGCTGAGTCGCAAAAAGATCAGCCATGATCTTATTAAATGGCAGGGCAGGCTCAAGGGGCCAGATGGCCTACTCCTGTTCCTAGTTCTTATGTTCTTATGTTTTTATGATAAGTTTATTCTCCATTTCTTCTGAGGATATTCTCATCTCCTTGGCTGCATCTTTTTTCTTTTTATTCTGAGAAAATTCTAGTCTCCATTTCTTTTTCCTCGGAGATTCCCATATTCTTGTTATATTTCTCCTTTTCTTTTTCCTTTGGAGATTCTAATTTCATGGCTTTTTTCTGGGGAGATTCTAATCTCCAGGTTATAGCTTCTTTTTTTTCTGAGACAATTCTAATGTCTTGGTTGGATATTTTTCTGAAGAGATTCTAATCTCCTTGCTATATATATTCTTTTTCAAACTGAGGCGATCTGATGTACTGGCTCCAGTATATCTTTTAGGAGATTCTAGTCTCCTGGGTTTTTTTTCCTGTTTTTAGTTCTGAGGAGATTCTAATTGCCTCGGTTACACTTTTTTACCTTTTTTTCCTGAGGCAATTCTAATCTCCTGGTAAATTTTTTTGTCTTTTTTTCTGAGGAGATTCTGATCTCTGGATACTTTTTTTCCCTGAACCGAGGACATCTAATCGCCCGGTTATAATTTTTTTTTCTCTGAGGAGAATACAATCTCCTGGTTACATTTTTTTTTCATTTTCTTCGGAGGAGATTCTGATCTTCGAGCAATTTTTTTTAAAAATGAGTTTCTAATATCCTGATTGTGACCTTTTTCTGAGGAGTTTCTAATTTCCTGGTTATTTTGTTTTTTTTTGGTTTGAGGAGATTCCAGATGCCTATTTATATATTCATGTTTTTCTGTAGAAATTCCATTCCATTGGTACTATTTATTTCCTGAGGATGTTCTAATCTCCTGGTGATATTTTCTTCCTTTTTTCTGAGTAGGTTCTAAATTTCTAGTTATACGTTTATGTTTACCAAACTCAGCAGATTTAAACTCTTGGTTATTGTTTTTCTGAGTAGAGTCTAACCACCTGTTTTTTTTTTTTCTGAGGATACAAATGTTCTGGTTATATTTCTTTACTTGCTTTTTTGAAGTGTATTTAAGCTCCTGGTTATATTTCTTTTTTCTCTGAGGAGATTCTAATCTCCTCATTTTATCTTCTTTCTTTTTTCTCCTGATGAGATTTTAATCATCTGATTATATTTCTTTGTTTCTCATGAGATTCCAATTTCCTGGTTATGTTTCTTTTCGGAGGAGATTCTAACCACTTTGTTATATTGTTTTGGTTTTTTTTGATGTGAGCAGATTCCACTATCCTATTTATATATGTTTCTTTGTCTGTAGAGATTCTAATCTTCAGTTGTACTTTTTGTTCTGAGGAGATTCTCATCTCGTGGTTATATTTTTCCCATCTTTTGAGGAGATTCCAATCTCCTGGTTATACCTTTTTATGAGGTGATTCTAATCTCTTGGCTATACTTCTTTTTCTCTAAAATGATTCTAATCTCCTGGTTATATATTTGATTTCAAACTGAGGAGATCTGATCTCCTGGTTCTATTTTTTAAAAGAATATTCTAATTTCCTGGTTATATTTTGTTTCTTTCTATTCTGATGAGATTCTAATCTCCTCGTTCTTTTTTTCCTTATTTTTGCCTGAGGAGATTCTTCTCATCTGATGATATTATTTATTTTTGTGAAGATGTTCTGATCTCCCGGTTATATATATTTGTTTCTTTTGAGGTGATTCTAATCTCTTGGTTATTTTTGTTTTCTGAGGAGATATTGAACTCGTGGTTACATGTTTTTTTTCTCTGAGGAGATTCTAATCTCCTCGTTATAATTTTTTCTTTCTTTTTCTGATAACATTTTAAATTCCTAATTCTATTTCCTTTTTCTCAGAGCAGATTCTAATCTCTTTGTTATATTTATTTTCTGAGGAGATTCTAATCTCCTGGTTATATTCCAATCACTTGGTTATATTGCTTTATTTTTCTTTTTGATCTGAGGAGATTCCAGTCTCCTATTTGTATATTTTTCTTTGTCTGGAAATTTTAATCTCCTGGTTATATTTCTTTTTTCTGAGAAGATCCTAAACTCCTAGCTACACGTTTTTCTTTCCAAACTGAGGAGTTATAAACTCATAGTTTTTTTTTTTCTGAGGACATTCTAATCTCCTGGCGATACTTTTTCTTTTTTTTCCTGCGTAGATTCTAATGTCCTGGTTTATTCTTTGTGTTTTTTTCCTATGGAGATTCTAAACCCCTCAATATATATCATTTGTTTATGAGGAGATTCTAATCTCTTGGTTATACCTTTTTGAGAAGATCCTAATGTCCTGGTTATGTATTTCTTTCTTTTTTGTTCTGAGGAGGTTCTAATCACCTTTTTTCCCAAGCATTTTACTATCATTTTACTAAGAAGAATCTAATCTCCTAGTTATATTTTTTCCTTTTATTTCTGAGGCTATTATAACGTCCAGGTTATATGTATTTTTTTCTGAGGATATTCTCATCTCCTTGGCTATTTATTTTTATTTTTATTCTGAGGGAATTCCAGTCTCCATCTTCTATATTTTCTGAGGAGATTCCAAGTTATATTTTTTCCTTTCCTTTTCCTGAGGAGATTCTAATTTCAGGGTTATTATATTTTTTGTGAGATGATTCTAATCTCCTGGTTATTATATTTTTTCTTTCTTTTTTTGTGACGATTCTAAACTCCTGGTTCTATATCCCTTTTTTTTCTGCGGAGATTCTAGTCTACTGGTTTTGTTGTATTTCTGTGGAGATTCGAAATTACTGGTTATACATTTTCTCTTTGTTTTTCTGAGAAGATTCTAATCTTCTGGTTATATTTCTTTATTTTTAGAAGAGTCTAATCTCCTGGTTATGTTTTTTTCTTTTTTGTTTCTGAGGAGGTGTAACCTCCTTAGTTTTGTTTTTTTTTATTCTGAGGAAATTCTATTCACCATCTTATTTATTTTTTTCTCGGTAGATTGCATTCTCCTGGTTATTATTTTTTGTTCTGAGGAGATTCTGGTCTCCTGGTTATGTTTTCTCTCTTTTAATTTTCCCTGAAGAATTTCTAATCTCATGCTTTTTTTTTAAGGGATTCTAAATTCCTGGCTATTCCTCACTTTTCTGAGGAAATTCTAATCTCTTGATTATTTTTCATTTTTTCTGAAGAGACTCTAAACTCCTGGTTATATATCTCCACAGCAAAAAGAAAAAAAAAACTGATTAGAATCTCCTCAGAACAAAAATACCCATGAGATTAGAATCTCCTTTGCAAAAAAAAAGAAAAATTATCAAGGACATTGGAATCTCCTCAGCAAAAAATGAATAATATGGAGATTAGAATTTCCTCACAATAAAAAGAAAAAGATATAACCAAGGAGATTAGAAAATCATCAGAGAAAAATGGAAAAAAATATTACCAGGAAATTAGAATCTCATCAGAAAATAATACGTAACCAGGAGATTAGAATCTCCTCAGAAGGAAGAAAAGACAAAATATAATCAGGAGATTAGATTCTTTCTTATTCTGCTGATATTTCTAAATTCCTCGTTCTATTTCCTTTTTCTCGGAGGTGAGTCTAATCTCTTGGTTATATTTATTTTCTGAAAAGGTTCTTATCTCCTGGTTATATTTCATTTTTTTCTGAGCAGTTTCTAATCTCCTGGTTATGTCTTTTTTTTGTGAAGAAATTCTAATTTTGCAGATTATTTTTTCTTCTTTTTCTGGGAAATTGTAATCTCCTTGTTAACTTTTTTCTAATTTGTTCTGAGGAGATTCTGATTTTGTGGTTATGTTTTTTTTTTCTGCTGTGGAGATTCTAATCTGCTCCTCATTTATTTTATTTTCTGAAGATATTGTAATCTCCTGGTTACATGTCTTTTTTTTTCTTGTGAAAATATTCTACTCTCCTGGTTGTGTTTTTTTTCTGAGGAGATTCTAATCTCCTGCTTATATTTATTCTTTCTTTTTGATAAGAATCTAAAATCTTGGCTCTGTTTCCTTATTTTCTGAGGAAGTTCCAATCTCCTGGTCATAGTTCATTTTTTTTTTTCTGAGCAGATTCTAATATCCTGGTTATATTTCTTTTTTGTGAGGAGATTCTAATTTCCCAGTTTTTTTTGTTTTTGTTTTTTTTTCTGGGGAAATTCCAATCTCCTGGTTAACTTTTTTCTTTCTTTTTCTGAGGAGATTCTGATTTTGTGGTTATATATTTGTTTCTTTTTGGTTGTAGAAATTCTAATCTGCTCCTCATATTTATTTTCGAATGATATTCTAATCACGTGGTTATATTTCTTGTCTTTTCTTGTGAAGAAATTCTCCTCTCCTGTTTATATGTTTTTTTCATTTTTTTCTGAGGAGGTTCTAATGTTCTGATTTCTTTTTGTTCTGAGGGGATTCTAAATTCATGATATGTATTTTATTTCTTTGTTTTTCTGAGGAGATACTCATCTTCTGGTTATGATTTTTTTCACAGAAGATTCTAATCTCCAGGTTTTTTTTTGATGAGATTCTTCTCTCTTGGTAATATATTAATTTCTGTTTTCTGATGTGATGCTAATCTCCTGGTTGTATACTTTTTCTTTAATTTTCAGTGAAGAGATTCTTCTTACCTGGTTATGTTACTTGTTTTCTGTGATGATATTCTGATTTCCTTGTGAAATCTTTTTTTTTGGAGCGCTTTCTAATCTCTTGGTTGTAATTTTGTCTTTTTCTGATGACATTCTAAACTTCTGGTTCTATTTGCTTTTTCTTGGAGGAGATTCTACTCTCTTGATTATGTTTATTTTCTGAGGAGATTCCTATTTCCTGGTTTTGTTTTTTTTCTTTCTTTTCCCTCACGAGATTTTAATCTCCAGTTTATACACATTTAACTGAATTGATGAGATTTAATCTCCTGGTTATAATATATGTTTCCTTTTTTTGAGGAGATTCTAATCTTTTGGTTATATTTCTTTTTTTTCTTAGAAGAGTCTAATCTCCTGTATTTTTGAGGAGATTCAAATCTCCAGGTTATATATATATTTTCTGAGGAGATTCTATTCCCTAGGTACATATATTTTTCTCTGAACTAAGGACAACTAATCACCTGGTTATACTTATTTTTTCTGAGGAGAACCCAATCTCCCAGTTATTTTTTTTTGTACTGATGAGATTCCAATCTCCTGGTTATGTTTCTTTTCTGAGGAGATTCTTATCACTTTGTTACATTGTTTTGTTTCATTTTTTCATCTGAGGTGATTCCAGTCTCTGATTTATATATATTTATATATTGTCTGTGGAGATTCTAATCTCCAGTTGTATATTTTGTCCAGAGAAGATTCTAATCTCATGGTTATAATTTTTGCTTTACTTTCTGAGGAGATTCTAATCTCCGACTGATTTTTTTTCTGTAGAGATTCTAATCTCCTGGTCACGTTCCGCTTTTGTTTTTTTCTGTGCAGAATGTAATCTCCTCGTTATATCCCTTTTTTTAATGAGGTGTTGCTAATATCTTGGTTAAACTTCTTTTTCTCTAAAGTAATTATAATCTCCTGGTAATATATTTGATTTCAAACTGATGAGATCTGATCTCCTGGTTCCATTTTTTTGAGGAGATTCTAATCTCCTGGTTATAGTTTTTTTTAAATTTTTATTTTGACAAGATTCTAATCTCCTGGTTACATTTTTTTTTCTTTATTTTTACCTGTGGAGAATCATCTCACTTGGTTATATTACTTTCTTTTGTGAAGATATTCTGATCTCTTGGTTTTATATTTGTCTGAGGTGATTCTAATCTCTTGGTCATATTTCATTTTTGTTCTGAGGTGATTCTGAACTCATGGTTACATTTAGTTTTTGTTTTCCTGAGGAGATTCTAATCTCCTGGTTATATCTCTTTTCTTTTGGGACAGATCGTAATCCTCTGGTTATATTTTTTTCCTTTTCATTCTAACGAGATTCTAATCTCCTTTTTACATACTTTTTTCTATATTTTTTATCTGAGGAGAATCTTCTCAGCTAGTTATATTACTTTCTTTTATGAGGATGTACTGATCTCCTCATTATATCCATTTGTTTCTGGGGCGATTCTAATCTCTTGGTCATTTTCATTTTCTTTCCAGAGGTGATTCTGAACTCATAGTTGCATGTAATTTCTTTTCCCTGAGAAGATTCTCATCTTCTGGTTACATTTTTTTTTTCTTGTTCTGATTACATTCCAAACTGCTCGTTCAATTTCTTTTTCCTCAGAGGAGATTCTAATCACTTGGTTATATTTATTTTCTGAGGAGATTCTAATCTCCTGGTTATATTTCTTTTTCTGAGTGGACCCTAAATATCTAGTAATATATTTTTTCACCATTTTTCTGAAGAGAGTCTAATCTTCTGGTTAGATTTCTTTTTTCTTAGAAGTGTCTAATATATATAGGAATATATTTTCATTTATTCCTGAGGAGATTTTAATCTCCTTAGTTATATCTTTTTCTGAGTGGATTCTACATACCATGTATTATATTTTTCTTTGGTTTTCTGTGGAGAGTATAATCTTTTGGTTATATTTCTTTTTTCTTAGAAGAGTCCAATCTCCTGGTAATTTTTTTTTCAGTTTTTCCTGATGAGATTTTAATCTCCTTAGTTATATCTCTTTCTTTTTATTCTGTGGAAATTCTTTTCATCACGTGAAAATTTTTCTGATGAGGTTCCAATCTCCTGTTTGTCCTCCTGTGTTTTTCCTGAGGAGATCCTAAACTCCTGGTTATATCTTTTTTTTTCCTTTTTCTTTAGAGGTTATAATCTCCTGATCATATTTCTTTTTTTCTGAGTAGGTTCCAATGTCCTGTTATATCTCTTTATTTGTGAAGAGATTATAATCTCCTGTTTGATTTTATTTATTTTCTGAGGAAATTCTAATTTTATCTGAGGGATACTTTATATATATATTATATATATATCTGAACTGAGGACATCTAATCACCTGGTTATAATTTTTTTCTCTCTACGGAGAATCCAATCTCCTGGTTATTCTCTTTTTCATTTTTTTCTGAGGAAATTGACAGCCTCTGGTAATTCTTTCTTGATGAGATTCTAATCTCTTGGTTGTATCTTTTTTCTGAGGAGGTTCTAATTTCTTGTTTATATCGTTTTCTTTTTACAGTTTGAGGCCATTCACGATGCCTGTTTATATATTCATTCTTTTTTTCTGCAGAAATTCTGATCCACTGGTACTATTTATTTGCTAAGGAAATTCTAATTTTTTTTTAATTTTTGGGGAGGTTCTAAATTCCTAGTTATATGAATACTTTTTGCAATCTGTGCAGATTTAAACTCTTGAATATTTATTTTTGTCTCTGAGGAGAGTCTTGTCTCCTGATTATTTTTTTTCTGAGGAGATATTAATGTTCTGTTAAACTTATTTTTCTTTTTTGGCTGAGGAGATTCTAAAATTATGATTGTATTTCCTTCTTACTGACAAGATTCTAATCTCCTGATTTTATCATTTTTTTTGCTGAGGAGATTTTAAGCTTATTTTTCTGGTTTTTTTCTGAGTATATTCAAATCTCCTGGTTATATTTTTCTGCTTTTCTTCTTCTGATGAGATTCCAATCTCCTGCTTACGTTTTGTTTCTGAGTATGTTCTAATCATTTTGTCATATCATTTTGGTTTTTTTCTAATCTGAGGAGATTCCATTCTCATATTTATATAAATTTTTTTCAAACTGATGAGATCTGATCTCCTAGTTCTATTTTTTTTTGCAGAGATTCTGATCACATGGTTATATATATTGTTGTTGTTTTCCTTCTGGTGTTATTCTAATCTCCTGGTTGTGTACTTTATTCTTCATTTTTCCCTGAGCAGATTCTTCTCAGCTGGTTATATCACTTTTGTCTGTGTTGGTATTCTGATCAAAATAAAAACCAAAAGAACTGTGGATGTTGTAAATCAAGAACAAAAACAAAATTGCTGGAAAAGCTCAGCAGGTCTGGCAGCATCTATGATGGAGAAAACAGAGTTAACATTTTGTGTCCGGTGACCCTTCCTCACTCTGTTTTCTCCTTCACAGATGCTGCCAGACCTGCTGAGCTTTTCCAGCAACTTTGTTTTTATTGTTTTTGTTGGTATTCTGATCTCCTGGTTAAATCTTTTCCTCTTTTTTGAGCAGATTCTAATGCCAAGATTATACTTTTTTTTCTGTAGAGATTCTAATCTCCTGGTAATATTTCATTTCTTCAGAGCAGATTCTAACCTCGTGGTTATATCTCTTTTTTGTGAAGACATTCTAATCTCCTGGTTATAATTTCTTTCATTTTATTCTGGAGAGATTCTAATCTCCTGTTTACATACTTTTTTCTTTATTTTTACCTGAGGAGAATCTTCTCACCTGGTTATATTACTTTCTTTTGTGAGGATGTGCTGATCTCCTGGTTACGCACATTTGTTTCTGAGGTGATTCTAATCCTTTGGTCATATTTCATTTTTTTTTCCTGAGGTGTTTCTGAACTCGTGGTTACACGTAGTTTATTTTCCCTGAGGAGATTCTCATCTCTTGGTTACCTTTTTTTTCTAGTTCTGATGGTGTTCTAAACTGCTTGTTCAATTTCTTTATCCTCAGAAGAGAATCTAATCACTTGGTTATAATCATTTTCTGAGAAGATTCTAATTTCCATTATATATTTTTGTCTTCTTATTTTCTAAGGAGATTCTAATCTCCTGGTTATATCTCTATTTATTTCTGATGTAATTCTCATCTCCTGGTTGTATTTTTTTCCTTTATTTTTCCCTGAGCAGATTCTTCTCACCTGGCTATTTTACTTTTTACTGTGATGGTATTCTGATCTCTTCGCTAAGTCTTTTTCCTTTTTTTGAGCAGATTCTAATCTTTTGGTTATGTTTTTTTCTGATGACATTCTAAAATTCTGGTTCTATTTGCTTTTTCTCAGAGGAGATTCTAATTTCTTGGTTATGTTTATTTTTTGAGGAGGTTCTAATTTCCTGGGGTTTTTTTTGAGGAGATTTTAATCTCCTGGGTATATACTTTTTTTCCCGAACTGATAAGACCTAATCTCTGGGTTATGTGGTGTCTTTATTTTCTTTTTTTTAATGGGGAGATTCTAATCCTCTGGACATGTTTCTTTTTCTCTTAGAAGAGTCTAATCTTTTGTATTTTCTGAGAAGATTCTAATAACACTTTCTGAGAACATTCTAATCTCCTGGTTATATCTCTTTTTTATGTGAAGTGAATCTAATGTCATTCTTTATTTTCTTTTTTTTCCCAAGGAAATTCTAAAATCCTGGTAAAGTTTTCCCATTTTTTTCTGAGGAGATTCTGATCTCTGGATACATATATTTTTTTCTGGACTGAGGAGAACTAATCGCCTGTTTTTTTTTCTGAGGAGAATCCAATCTCCTGGTTATATATATTTTTTCTTTTTTTGTTCTGATAAGATTCCAATTTCCTGTTTACGTTTCTTTTCTGAGGTGACTCTTATCACTTTGTTATATTGTTTCTTTTTTTATCTGAAGTGATTCCAGTCTCCTATTTATATATATAATATATATAAATATATATACATTTTGTCTGTGGGGATTCTAATCTACCCTTCATTCAATTTCTTTTTCCTCAGAGAAGACTGTAATCACTTGGTTATACTTATTTACTGAGGAGATTCTAATTTCCTTCTTATTTTTTTTCCTTTTTTTTTCCTGAGGAGATTCTAAACTCCTGTTTTTTTTTCCTGAGGGGCTTCTAATTTCCTGGCTATGTATTTTTTCTTTTTTTTTTGTGAGGAGAATTTAGTTATCTGGTTATATTTCCTTTTTTCTTAGAAGAATCTAATCTCCTGCTGATTTTTGGAGAAGATTCTAATCTCCAGGTAATATTTTTTCATTTTTTTCCTGAGGAGATTTTAATCTCCTTGGAGAGATCATTTTCTTTTATTCTGTCGAAATTCTTATTTCTACATGTTTCTTTTTTCCTGAGGAGATCCTAATCTCCTGTTTTTTTTTCTTTTTTTCTGTAGAGATTATAATCTCCTAGTCATATTTCTTATTTTTTTCCGAGCGTGTTCCAATCTCCTGGGTTTTATTATTTTTTTTCTGACAGGGTTATGATCTTTTGGTAATATTGTTTTGAAGAGATTATAATCTCCTGATTTTTTTTTGTGAGGAGTTTCTAATTTCTTTGTTTTTGTTTTGGTTTTGAGGAGAGTCCAGATGCCTATTTATGTAGTCATGTTTTTCTGTGGAAATTCTCATCCACTGGTACTATTTCTTTCCTGAGCAAATTCTAATCACCTGGTGAAATTTTCTTATTACTTTTTTCTGAGGAGATTCTAATTTCCTAGTCATATGTATTTTTTTTCCAAACTGTGCAGATTTAATTTCTTGGATATATATTTTTTCTGTTGAGAGTTTAATCTCCTCGAGAATTTTTTTTTTCCTTTTTTTGTTCTGAAGAGATTCTAACCTGATGTTTCTATCTTTCTGTTCTGAGGAGATTGCAATCTCCTGAGATGTACTTTTTCCTTCATTTTTCTGAGAAAATTCTGATCTCCTGGTTATGTATTTTTTCCTCAGGGAATTATTATATCCTGGTTATATTTCTTTCTTTTTCCGCAGATATTTTGATCTCCTGTTTAATACAGTTTCTTTTTTTGAGTAGATTCTAATATACCGGTTATGTTTTTTTTCTGAGAAGGTTCTAATTTCCTGGTTATATTACTTTTTTACTCAGAAGAATCTAATCTCCTGGTCAAGGTGTAGAGCTGCATGAACACAGCAGGCCAAGCAGCATCAAGGAGCAGGAAAGCTAATGTTTCGTGTCTGGACACATCTTCAGAAATGGGGGAGGGGAAGGGGATTCTGAAATAAATAGAGAGAGAGTGGGAGGCGGATGGTAGATGGATTCATCTAATCTCCTGGTTAATTTGTTTTCTAAGGAGAAACTAATGGTCTGGTTAATTTTTTTTCTTTTTTCGTCTGACGAGTCTGTAATCTCCTCGGTATACCTACTATTTTCTGATGAGATTCTAATCTCCTCATTTTATCTTTTTCATTTTTTCTCTGAGGAGATTTTAATCTTTTGGTTTTATGTCGTTTCTTCTGAGGAGATTCTAATCTTTTGTTCAAATTTCTGTTTTTTTGAGGGGACTCTGAACTCGTGGTTACAGGTTTTTTTTCTGAGGAGATTCTAATCTCCTGGTTATATATTTTGCTTTCTTCTCTGATGACATTCTAAACTCTTCATTCTATTTCCTTTATCTCAGAGGAGATTCTAATCTCTTGGCTATGTGTACCTTCTGATGAGATTCTAATTTCCTAAATCTTTTTTCTTTTTTTTTCTGAGGAGATTATAATATCCTGGTTGTATACCTTTTAACAAACTGATGAGATGTAATCTTCTGGTTATATTGTTTCATTTTTTTTTCTGAGTAGATTCTAATCATCTGCTTTTCTTTATATTTTCTGAGGAATTTTAAATCACTAGTTTGTATTTTGTTTGTGCAGGGATTGTTATCTCCTGGTTCCTTTTTTTGTCCTGAGGAGATTCTAATCTCCTGGTTATGTTGTTTTTTTTTAATACGAGGACAACTAATCTTTTTTTATCTGAGTAGGTTCTATTCTCCTGGTAATGTTCCTTTATTTTTCTGATAAGATCTAATCTGCTATTTTTTTCCTCTGAGGAGATTCTTATCTCCTATTTTCATCTTTCTTTTCTGAGGAGACTCCAATCTCCTGGTTATATTGGATTCTGTTTGAAGAGAGTTTAATCTTCTCTTTGTATTCTTTTTCTCTTTTTTGTTGTTCTGAGGAGATTTTAATCTCACGGTTATATTTGTCCTTTCTTTTTCTGAGCAGATTCTAATCTCCTGTGTTTTGTCTTTCTTACGAGGAGATCCTAATCTGCTGGTGATATTTTTCTCTATTTTCTGAGGAGATCCTAATCTCCTGGATATATTTACTTTTTTTTTCTCCTCAGGAAATTCTAAACTCTTGGTTATTTGTCTTTTTTCTGAGTAGATCTAGTCTCGTGATGTTTTTAATGTATCTGAGGAGATTCTAATCACCTGGTTATATTTTTTTCTTTCCTTTTCTGATAACATTCTAAACTGCTGGATCTATTTCCTTTATCTTGGAGGAGATTCTAATCAGTTAGTTATGTTTATTTTCTGAGGAGATTTTTATTTCCTTGTATTTTTTTTTGTCTTCATTTTTTTTCTCTCTTCATTATTTTTACAGAGGAGATTTAATTTCCTGTCTATATACTTTTTTTTACTAAACTAATGAGATGTAATCTCCTGGTTATTCATTTTATTTCTCTTTTTTTGGAGATTCTAGTCTTCTGCTATTTTTTTGTCAGAAAAAATCTAATCTCCTTTTATTTCATTTGAGGAGATTCTAATCTCCACTATATATATATTCTGAAGCGATTCTAACCTCATGGTGATATTTTCTTTTTTTATGAGGAGTTTCTAAATTACTTGTTATATGTATATTTTTTCCAAACTGGGCAGACTTAAACTCTTGGTCATTTTGTTTTTATCTGAGGAAAGTGTAATCTCCCATTTTTTTTCCTGAGGACAGACTAATTGTCTGGTTTTTTTTCTCTCTTTTTGTCTGAGGAGATTCTAATCTCCTGTTTATATTTTATTTTTCTGAAGACATTCCAACCTCCCGGTATTTTTTTCCAAACTGAGGAAAAAGCTGGTCTCCTGGCTCTCATTTTTTGTGGACAATATACCAATCTCCTGGTTGTGTAATTTTTTCTTCTTTTTTGTTCTGAAGAGATTCTAATCTCCTGATTATATCTTCTATTTTCTGATGAGACTCTAACCTCCACATTTTATTTTTTTCTTTTGTTTTCCTGAAGAGATTTTAATCTTCTGGTGATATTTCTTTTCTCCTGAGGAGATTCTAATCTCTTGATCATATTTCCTTTTTGTTCTGAGGGGATTCTTAAATTTTGGTTACATAATTTTTTTATCTGAGGAGATTCTAATCACCTGGTGATTTTTTTTTCTTTTTCTGATGACATTCTAAACTCCTGGTTCTATTTCAATTTTCTTGGAGGAGGTTCTAATCACTTGGTATGTTTATTTTCTGAGGAAATTGTTACTTCCTCGGTTTTCTTTTCTTTGTTTTTTTCTGAGGAGATTTTAATCTCCTGGTTTTATACTTTTTTAGTGAACTGATGAGATGTATAGTCCTGCTTATATTCTTTTATTTCTTTCTTTTTCTGAGGAGATTCTAATCTCCTGCTAATATTTTATTTTACTTTTTTCCTGAAGAGATCTTATTCTCTTTGGATATATCTACTTTTTATTCTGAGGAAATTCTAATCTCCACCTTATCTTTTTCTGAAGAAGTTCTCCTTGGTTATGTTCGTGTATTTTTCCTGAGGAGATCCTAATCTCCTGGTTACATCCTTTTTTTTCTGTAGAGATTCTAATCTCCTGGTCATATTTTTTTAAAGGATATTCTAATCTCCTGCTTTTATATTTTCATTTTTTTCTGAGGAGATTCTAATTGCAACATTGTCTTTTTTTTTTCCTGAAAGGATTCTAAGCTCCTCGTTATGTTTTGTTTTCTTTCTTTTCTGAGAAGATTCTAATCTGCTGGTTGTAGTTCTTTTTCTAAGGAGAGCCTAGTCTCCTTTATTTTATTTTTCCTTTTTTTGCTCTGAGCAGATTCTGTTTTCCTGGTTACCATTTTTTCCCCTTTTTTTGTTCTGAGGAGATCTAATCTCCTTGGTTATAATTCTTTTTCTTTTTTTTCTACTGAGATTCTAATCTCTTGGTAACAAGCATGGGGCTGGATGAACACAGCAGGTCAAGCAGCATCATAGGAGCAGGAAAACTTGACGTTTCGGACCTGAACCCTTCATCAGAAATGGGGGAGGGGAAGAGGGTTCTGAAATAAATAGGGAGAGAGGGGGAGGCGGATAGAGGATGGATGGAGGAGAAGATAGGTGGAGAGGAGGCAGACAAGTCAAAGAGGCGGGGATGGAGCCAGTAAAGGTGAGTGTAGGTAGAGGAGTGAGGAGGAGATAGGTCAGTCCAGGGAGGCCCGAAATGTCAAGTTTTCCTGCTCCTATGATGCTGCTTGACCTGCTGTGTTCATCCAGCCCCATGCTTGTTATCTCGGATTCTCCAGCATCTGCAGTACCTTTTATCTCTAATCTCTTGGTTATGTTTTATCTTTGAGGAAATTACAATCTCCTCGATATATTAATTTTCTTTTTTTTCCTGAGGAGATTCTAATCTCCTAGCTTTATTTGTTTTGTTTTGTGAGGAGATTCTAATCTCATGGTTATATTTTTTTGTTCTGGAGGACATATGCTGGTTCATTATTTTCTTGTTTGTCTGAGGAGGTTCAGATCTCCAGGTTACATTTTTTCCCTCAGGAGAGTCTTATCTCGTAGTTTGATTTGTTTTTTTGTGAGGAGATTCTAATCTCCTAGTTATATTTTATTTCCTTTTTTCAGGAGAATGCAATATTCTGGTTCATTTTTTTCTTTTTTGTCTGAGGAGATTCTGATCTCCAGGTTATGCATTTTTCCTCAGAAGATTCTAACCACCTGGTTATATTTTTTTGTTTTTTCTGAGGCGACTCTAACCCCTGGGCTCATTTCTTTTTTTCTGAAGAGAAACTAATCTTCCGGTTATTTATTTTCTTTTTTATCTGAGGAGATTCTAATCTCCTGGTTATATATTTTTCTGAGGAGATCCAAATTTCATGGTTATGTTTTTTTTTCGTTCTTTTCTGTGAGGAGATTCTAATTTCGTCCTTATATTTTTGTTTTTTTTTCTGAGGAGATTCTAATATGATGGTTATATATTTTTTCTGAGCAGATTCTAATTTCCTGGTTATATTTTTTTTTCCTGAGAAGACTCTCATCTCCTGCTTATAATTTTTCTTTCTTTTTCTGAGGTAATTCTAATCTTCTGGTCATATTTTCTGAGTAGGTTCTCAGTGCTAGATTTTTTTTCCTGACGAGATTGTCATCCTCTGGTTCTTTTTTATGTCCTGAGAAGATTCGAATCTCCTCGTTGTATTGTTTTCTTTTCTATCTGAAGGGAACTAGTCCCCTTTTTCTTACCTGAGGAGATTCGAATCTACTCTTTATATTTTACCTTATTTTTGAGCAGATTCTAATCTTCGGATATATTTGTTTCTTTTTCTGAGCAGAATCTAATCATCAGGCTATATTTTCCTTATTTTTGTACTGAAGAGATTCTAATCTCCTGGTTTTATATATCTAATATATATATATTTCCAAAGTGAGGAGATCTAATCTCATGGTAATATTTTTCTTTCATGAGGAGATTCCAATATACCGATAATATGCTTTTCTCCTTTTCTGAAGAGGTCCAAAGCTCCTGGTCATTTTTTTTTGGGTTGTTTTTTCTGCAGCAATTCTGACCTCCTGGTTATTTTTTTTCTTTTCTTTTTCTGAGGACATTCTAATCACCAAGTTATTTTCTTCTTATGAGGCGATCTTAATCTCCTGGTGAATTCTAGGAGTAATTCAGAAGTCACAGCAAAAGAACAAAGAACAACAAAGAACACAGAAAATTACAGGACAGGTACAGGCCCTTTGGCCCTCCAAGCCTGCACTGACATGCTGCCCGTCACAACAAAAATCACCTACCCTTCCAAGGACCATATCCCTCTATTCCCATTGTATTTATATATCTGTCAAGACGCCCTTTAAAAGTCATTATAGTATCTGCTTCCACTACCTCCCCCAGCAGCGAGTTCCAGGCACCCACCATCCTCTGTGTAAAAAAACTTGCCTTGTATATCACCTTTAAACCTTGCACCACCTTAAACCCATGGCCCCTGGTAACTGACTCTTCCACCCTGGGAAAAAACTTCTGATTGTCCAATCTGTCCAAGCCCTTCATAATCTTGTAGACCTCTATCAGGTCGACCCTCAACCTGTTGTTACAGTGAGAACAACCTAAGTTTCTCCAAGCTCTCCTCATAGCTAATGCTCTCCATAACAGGCGACAACCTGGTAAATCTTTTCTGTTCCCTCTCCAAAGCCACCACATCCTTCTGGTAGTGTGGCAACCAGAATTGAACATAATATTCTAAATGCAGCCTAACTAACGTTCCATAAAGCTGCAACATTACCTACCAACTCTGTACTGTTCTATGTTCTATTAGTATAAGGTAGGGGTGGAGGTTAGGTAGACCTTAGGATTAGAGTAAAAGTTTGGCACAACATCATGGGCTGAAGGGCCTGGACTGTGCTGTACTGTTCTATATTCTATGTTGTTCTAATTTTTAAACTCAATGCCCCGGCCGATGAAGGCAAGCATGCCATATGCCTTGTTAACTACCTTTTCCACCTGTGTTGCCACTTTCAGTGACCTGTCTACTTGTACACCCAGATCCCTCTGCCTATCAGTACTCTTCCCGGCTCTGCCATTTACTCCATAACTATTTTCTTCATTGGAGATCTAATCTCCTGATTTATTTTTTCACCTGAGGATATTCTAATCTCCTATATACGTATTTCCTTTTTCTTCTAATAAGCATTTAAACTCCTGGTTGTATTGTTTTTTTGAGGAGATTACAATATTCTGCTTATTTTTTCTTTTTTTTGTGGGAGGAGATTCTGATCGCCAGGTTACATTTTTTCCTCAGAAGATTCCAAACTCCTGGTTGTATTTTCTTGTTTTCTGAGGAGATTCTAATCCCCGTTACATTTTTTTTTTGTCCTGAGGAGATTCTAATCTCCTGGCTGTATTGTTTTCTTTTTCTTTCTGAGGAGATCTAATCTCCTTTTATTTTATCTGAGGAGATTCTAATCTACTCTTTATATTTTACCTTGTTGAGCAGTTTCTAATCTCTTAGATATATTTGTTTTTAACTAATCTTTATCTTCTGAGTAAATTCTAATCTCCTGGATTTTTTTTTTGATTCCTGAGGAGATTCTAAACTGTTGGTTTTATTTCTTTTCTTCAGTGGAGATCTAGTGTCCCGATATTTTTTTTCATCTGAGGAGATTCTAATCTCCTGTGTATATGTTTCCTTTTTTTTCTAATGAGTTACTAATCCCCTTGTTATATTTTTTTTTTCTGGAGAGAGTTTAATCTACTGGAATTTTTTTTCTTTTTATTTGATCTGAAAAGATTCTAATCTCCACCTTGAATTTTTTAATTTGAAAACTGAAGAGACCTAATCTCTTGGTTCTACTCCTGTTTTTAGAGGAGATTCTAATCTTCTAGACATGTTTCTTTTCTTGAGGAGATTCTAATCTCATGGTTTTATTTGAATCCAATTTCCTGGTTGAATTTTCTTCTTTTTTTTTCTGAGAAGATTCTAATCCCTTGTTACATTTTTTTTCTTTTTTTTCTAAGAAGACTTTATCCCTGGTCACTTTTCTTTCTGTTTTCTGAGGAGACAATAACCTTTTGGTTATTTATTTTCTTTTTCTTTCTGAGGAGATTCTAATCTCCTGGTTATATTTTTTTCTGATGAGGTTATCATTTCATGATTATATTCTTATTTCTGTTTTTTTCTGAAGAGACCCTAATCCCGTGGTTATAGTTTCAGTTTTTTTTTGTTCTGAGTACATTCTAATCTCCTGATTAATTATTTTTCTGAGCAGAATCTAAACTCCTGGTTATATTTTTTTCCTGAGGAGACTTTAATCTCCTGCTTCATGTATTTTTTTTCCCTTTTTCTGAGGTGATTCTAATCTCCTGGTCATATTTCCTTTTTATTTTCCTCTGAGAAGATTCTCATCTCCTGCTTATATATTTTGCATATTTTCTGAGGAGATTTAAGTCACTATATTTTGTTTCTGCAGAGATTCTCATCTCCTGGTTCTATTTTTCTTGTCCTGAGGAGATCCTAAGCTGTTTATGATATTTTTCTCTATTTTCTGAGGAGATTCTAATCTCCTGGTTTTTTGTTTTTCTCTTTTTTCTCCTCAGGAAATTCTAAACTCATGATTATATATCATTTTTCTCAGGAGATCTAATCTCCTGATTTCTTTTTCTCTTTATATGAGGGAATTCTAATCTCCTGTTTACATCTTTCCTTTTTTTCTGACAATATTTTTATCTCCTGATTGTATTTGTTTTTTTTCTGAGTAGAGTTTGATCTACTGGTTATTTATTTTCTATTTTCTTTTGTTCTGACAAGGTTCCAGTCTCCACATTGTATCTTTTTTGAAACTGATGAGATCTAATCTCTTACTTTTTTTTGGTGGTGATTCTAATCTCCTGGTCATATTTCTTAATTTTTTAGGATATTCTACTCTCCTCGTTATTTTTTTTCTGAGGAGATTCCAAAAGCCACATTGTCTTCTTTTTTTCAGAAGAGATTCTAATCTCCTGATTATGTTTTGTTTTCTTTCTTTTCTAATGAGATTCTAACCTGCTGGTTGTGGTTGTTCTTTTTCAAAGGAGAGTCCAGTCTCCTGATTTATTTTCCTGTGTGTGTTCTGAGCAGATTCTATTCTCCTGGTTACCATTTTTTCCCCTTTTTTTGTTCTGAAGAGATGTAATCTCCTTGGTTCTACACTTTTCCTTTTTTATTCTGCTGAGATTCTAATCACCTGGTTACGTTTTATATTTGAGGAAATTACAACCTCTTCATTATATTAATTCTCTTTTTTTCCGAGGAGATTCTAATCTGCTGGTTTTGTTTGTTGGTTTTTTTGTGAGGAGGTTCTAATCTCATGGTTATATTTTATTTCCTTTTTTTGAGAAGATTGCAATGTTCTCGTTCTTTTTTTCATTTTTGTCTGAGTAGATTCTGATCTCCAGGTTAATTTTTTTTTCCTCAGAAGATTCTAACCTGGTTATAGTTTCTTCTTTTTTCTGAAGAGATTCTAATCCACCGGACAAATTCCGTTTTTTTTTCTGAAAAGAAACTAATCTTCTGGTTATTTACTTCCCATTTTATCTGAGGAGATTCTAATCTCCTGGTTATATACTTTTTCTGATGAGATTCAAATTTCCTGGCTATATATTATTTCTTTCTTTTCTCTGAGGATATTCTAACCTCATCCCTTTATTTTTATTTTGTTCTGAGGTGATTCTAATCTGCTGCTTATATTTTTTTGAGCAGATTCTAATTTCCTGCTTTATTTTCTTCTTTCCTTCCCTGTGGAGACACTCAACTATTGTTTTTGTTTTCTCTTTATTTGAGGCGATTCTAATCTCCTGGTCATATTTCATTTTTTTTCTGAGAAGACTCTCTTCTCATGGTTGCATTTGGTGTGAGGAGATTCTAATTGCTAGTTTATATTTTTTTCCTGAGGGGATTGTCATCTCCTCATTGTTTTTTACGTGAGGAGATTCTAATCTCCTGGATATTTGAATTTTTTTTTCTGAGCAGCATCTAATCATCTGGTTATATTTTTTTCTTTTTTTTTTGTACTGAGATCCTAATCTCCTGGTAATAGATTTCTTTTCTGAGGAGATTCCAATCTACCGGATGTATACCTTTATTTATTTTTCTGAAGAGGTCCAATGCTCCTGGTTATTTTTTCTTTTTTTTTTCTGAGGAGATTCTAATCACCTAGATATTTTGTTCTTATGAGGACATCTTAATCTCCTGATGATTGTTTTTCTCTTTATTTTCTGAAAGGATTCTAATCTCCTGGTTTTATGTTTTTTATTCTTTTGATTCTTGAGGAGATTCTAAACTCTTGGCTATATTTCTTTTAATCAATGGAGATCTAAACTACTTTTTTTCATCTGAGGAAATTCTAATCTCCTGTATATATATTTCCCTTTTTCTTTAATGAATTTCTAATCTCCTGGCTATATTTGCTTTTTTTTTCTGAGGCAACTTTAATCTGCTGTATTTTTTTTTCTTTTTCTTTGATCTGAGAAGATTCTAACCTCCACCTTGAATTTCTTCATTTGAAAACTGAGGCGATCTAATCTCTTGGTTACACTCTTTTGTTGGGAGGAGATTCTAATTTCCTGGTCATATTTCTTTGTTTTTAGGAGATTCTAATCTCCTCGTTATGGTTTTTTTTGTCCTTTCCTCTGAGGAGATTCTAATCTGCTCATTATAATTCTTCTTTTTCTGCGGAAAGGCTAGTCACCTGAGTTTTTTCCTTTTGTGTTCTGAGCAGATTCTATTCTTCTTGCTATTCTTTTTCCTTTATTTTTTGCTCTGAGGAAGCTGTAATCTCCTTGGTTATACATTTTCCTTTTTTTTCCTGAGGAGATTCTACATTCTTGGTTGTGTTTTATCTTTGAGGAAATTACAATCTCCTGGTTATATTAATGTTCTTTATTTTTATCTGAGGAGATTCTAATCTCCTGGTTATATTTTATTTTGTTTTTTATTGAGGATTTTTTTTTAAACCTGGATACATTTGTTTTATTTTGCTGAGGAGAATTTTCTCTTCTGGTTATATTTTTTCTCTTTCTTTTTGTTCTGAGAAGAACCCAATCTCCTCCTTGTTTTATTTTTTTCTGAGAAGAATCTAATCTCTTGGTTATGTTGGCTTCATTCCTGAGGAGAGCTTATTCTTCTGATTTTTTTTTTGTTTTTGTTTGCAAGAGATTCTAATGTCCTGGATATATTTCATCTCTCTTTATTTCTGATGAGATTCTAATCTCTTGTTGTATTTTTTTTCTGTTTCTTTCTGGAAAAGAAATTAAACTACTAGTTATATTTTTAATCCAAACAGAGGACATTTAATTTCATGGCTCTATTATTTTTCTGAGTAGATTGAAATCTGCTTGGTATATTTTTTCTTTTTTTTCCTGAGGAGATTCAAATTTCCTGGTTGTTGTTTTTTTTTTCTGTGGAGACTCTAATCTCCTAGTTATATTTCTGTTTTCTTGACGAGATTCTAATCTCCTCATAACATTCTTTACTGTTTTTCTGTAGTGATCTTAATCCCCTGGTTATACTTTTTTCTGAGGAGATTTTAATCTCATGGTTATAATTTTTTCTGAAGAGATTCTCACCTGGTTTTTTTTTCAGACTGAGGAGATCTGATCTGGTTGCACTTTTTTTGAGGAGATTGTAATCAACTGGTTATATATATATTTTTGAGCTGATTCTAATCTCCTGGGTTTTATTTTCTAAGGGCATCCCAATCTCCTGTTTATATTTTTTCTTTTTATTCTGAGGAGATTCTAACCTTCTGGTTATGTTACATTTCTTTCAGGAAATTTTGAACTCCTGGTAATATGTATTGGTCCTTTTATCTGAGGAAATTCTAATCTCTTGGTTACATTGTTTTTTTTTTTCTGAGGAGATTCTAATCTCCTGGCTGTGAATTTTTTTTCTTGAGGAGATTATCATCTCCTGGTCATATTTCTTTTTTTGAGGATATTCTGATCTCCTGGTTAAATATTCTTCTTTTTTTGTGTGTAGATTCTATTCCAGCGGTGA
This sequence comes from Ginglymostoma cirratum, assembly GCA_024137785.1. Taxonomy (NCBI): domain Eukaryota; kingdom Metazoa; phylum Chordata; class Chondrichthyes; order Orectolobiformes; family Ginglymostomatidae; genus Ginglymostoma; species Ginglymostoma cirratum. The sequence goes on along the minus strand of JAHRHZ010000052.1, from coordinate 534,799 downwards.
CTTTTTTCTGAGGAAATTCTAATCTCCTTTGTTATATCTTTTTCTGTTTACTCTGTGGAAATTTTAATATCCATCGTATTTTTTTTCTGAGGAGATTCTAATCTCCTTGTTACATTGTTTCATTTTTCCTTCCTGAGGAGTTTCTCATTTTTTTCATTTTGGGTTTTTTTTCCAGAGGTGTTAATAATCTCCTGGTCATATTTTTCTCTAAGAAGATTGTAGTATCCTGCTTCTAACATTTATCATTTTTCTGATGAGATTCTATCCGCTGGTTATAATTTTTTTTGAAGGGATTCGAATTTCCTCATTTTTTTTTCTTTTTCTTTCTGAGGAGATTCTAATTTCCTAGTTATATTTTTGGTCCAAACTGAGGAGACTTAATCTCGTGGTTATATGTTTTTTTCTGGAGAAGATTCAGGGTTTTTTTCTGAAGAAATTCAAACCTCCTGGTCATGCTCGTTTATTCATTTTCATTCTAAGGAGACTGATCTCCTCGTTATATGTCCATTTGTCTGATGAGATTCTAATCCCCTGGTAATATTCTTTACTTTTATTTTCTGGGGAGATTCTATTCCCCTGGTTATACCTTTTTTTGAGGAGATTCCAAACTCCTAGTTTTTTTGTTGTTTCTTTTTTGCTACGGAGATTCTAATCCCCTGCTCATATTTTTTTTCCCTGAGGAGATTCTGACCTCCTGTTTACATTTTTCCTTTCGCTTTGGATAAGATTCTAAGCTCCTGGTTCAATTTCTTTTTGTTTTATTAAGGAGATTGTAATCTACTGGTTATATTTATTTCCTGGAGGAGATTCTAAATTCCTGGTTACGTCGTTCTTCTTTGTTTTTCTGAGGAGATTCTAATCTTCTGATTATTTTTCTTTATTTCTTAGAAGAGTCTAATCTCCTTGTTATATATTTTCTTTTTCCGTTCTGAGGACATTCTAAACTCCTCGTGGTGTATTTTCCATTTATTCTGAGAGGATTATAATCTCCTTGATTATATGTTTTTCTTATTATTCTGAGGAAATTCTAATCTCCACCGTATTTTTTTCTGAGGAGATTCTAATCTTGTTATATATTTTCTTTTACTGTCCTGAGGAGATTCTAATCTCATGGTTATTTTTTCAGGGGAGATTATAATCTCCCGGTTATATTATTTTCTGATCAGATTGTGATCTCCTGGTTATATCATTCATCAGTTTTTCTGAGGCGATTGTAATCTGCTGGTTATAATTTTTGGAGGGGATTCTAATCTCACAGTTATATTTTTTCTTTTATTTTCTCAAGAGATTCTAATCACCTAGTGATATTTATTCCTTTAATTCTGAGGAGATTATAACCTCCCTGATTATCTCTTTTTCTTTTTATTCTGAGGAAATTCAAATCTCCATTTTATTTCTTCAGAGTGGATTGCAATCTCCTCATTTCTTTTACCTCAGGCATTTCTGATCTTCTGGGGTTTTTTTTCCTTTTTAGGTTACCCGATGCAATTTTAATCTCCAGGTTTTTTTTAGTGTTGAGGAATTTCTAATCTCCTAGTTAAATATAAATATTTCCAAACTGAGGAGATCTAATCTCTTAGTTCATTTATTTTTCTGAAGAGATTCTAATCTCTGAGTTTTTTTTTCTTTTTATTTCTCAGAAGATTCTCAACATGTCGTTATATTGTTCTTCCAAACAGAGGAGATTTAATCTCATGGGTTCTATTATTTTTCTGATGAGATTTATATCTTCTTGGATTTTTTTTCCTGTAGAGATTCAAATGTTCTGTCTTTTTTTTTCCCTTTTTTGTTCTGTGGAGATTCTTACCCCTGGTTACACATTTTTTCTGAGCAGATTCTAATCTCTTGGTTATATTGTTTTCTGAAGAGATTCTCATCTCCTGGTTATATTTTATTTCCAACTGAGGAGATCTGATCTCTTGGTTCTATTTTTTTTTTGAGAAGATTCTAATATATATATATTTCTCAAACTGGGTAGAGCTGGTCTCCTAGTTCTAGCATTTTTTGAAGGATATTCTAATCTTTGTTACATTTTCTTTTCTTGCTTGTTCTGCAAAGATTCTAATTTCCTGTTTGTGTGTTTTTTTTTTGTTCTGAGGAAGTTGTAATCTCTTGGGTTATACTTTTTTTTGAGGAGATTCTAATCTCCTAGTTATGTGTTTTTTCCTGAGGAGATTCTTCTCTCTGGGTTTCATTTTTTTTATTGAGGATATTCAGATCTCCTGGTTAAATTTTTTTTTTGAGTAGATTCTATTCTACCGGTAACTTTTTATTTTTGCAGAAATTCTAATCTCCTGGTAATGACTTTTTTCCCTTTTTTTCCTGAGGAAATTCCAATCTCCATTGTATTTCTTTTTCCGAGGAGATTCCGATCTCCTGGTTATATTATTTTTCTTTTCTTCCGAGGCAATTCTCATCTCCTGGTAATTTTTTTTCTCCTGAGGAGATTTTAATCTTGTAGTTATATTTTTTTTTCTTTTTTTCTGACGATGTTTTAATCTCTTGGTTTTTTTTAATTCTATGGACATTCCAATATGTTGGTTATGATTCTTTTTTGTTTCTGATGAAATCTAATCTCCTGGATTTTTTCATTTGAGGGGATTCTAATCTACTGTTTGTGCCTTTCCTTTTTTTTCCCTGAAGAGATTTTAATCTCCTGGTTATATTGTGTCCTTTTTTCCTGAGGAGAGTTTATTCTGGTGGTTGATACTATTTCTTTTTTTTTTGTTCTGATGAGATTCTAATATTTTGTTTGTATTGTTTTCCTTTTAGTTCTGATGAAATTCCAGTCTCCTATTAATTTTTTTTGTTGTTTTTAGGTGAAGATTCTAATCTCCTGGTTCTGTTTATTTCCTAAATAGATTGTAATCTTGTGGTTATCTATTTTATTTTTTCTGTGGAGGTTCTAATCACCTGTTCCTTTTTTCTTTCTTTTTCTGATATGATTCGAATTCTACTTTTTTTCTAAGTAGGCTCTAATCTCTTGCTTATATTAAGGTGCAGAGCTGGATGAACACAGCAGGCCAAGCAGCATCAGAGGAGCAGGAAGGCTGAAGTTTCAGGCCTAGAAGAAGGGTCCAGACCCAAAACGTCAGCTTTCCTGCTCCTCTGATACTGCTTGGCCTGCTGTGTTCATCCAGCTCTACACCTTGTTATCTCAGATTCTCCAGCATCTGCAGTTCCTGCTATCTCCTGCTTATATTGTTTTTTTTTTGTCTTTTTTGGAGGACTTTTTGATCTCCTGGTAATGTTTCTTTTTTTCTGAGGATCTTGTAGTCTCCTGTAATGGCTCTTCATTTTTATTCTGACAAAATTCTAATCTGCTGTTTATATTTTATTCTTTATTTTCTGATATGTTTCTAATCTCCTGGTTATAGATTTTTTATTCCTACTTTTCTCCAAAGTTTCTAATCTCCTGGTTATTTTGTTTCTCCTTAAGAGATTCTTATCTTGTGGTTAGATTTTATCTTTTTTTTCTGAGGATGTTTTAACCTCTCGGTTGTATTTATTTTCCTTTTATTTTTGGAGACATTCTAATCTGTTGGTTACGATTTTTTTTCTGCCGAGATCTAATCCCCTGGATTTTTTCATTTGAGGGTATTCTAATCTACTGTTTATATCGTTCATTTCTTTTTCTGAGCAGAATCTAATCTCCTGCTTATAGTGTTTTTTTTCCTGGAGGAAAGTATATTCTTGTAGTTATTTCTATTTTGTTTGTTTTTGTTCTGACAAGATTTTAATCTTTTGTTTATATTGTTTTCTGTTTTAGTTCTGATGAGATTCCAGTCACCCTTTAATTTTTGCTTATGAGGAGATTCTAATTGCCTGGTGATTTTTTTCTGGGGTGATTCTAATCTTCTGGTTATATTTTTTTCTTCCCCCCGCCCCCACCTCCGAAGAGATCCTAATCCCTTGGTTATTTTTTTTTCTGAGGAGATCTAGTCTCCTGATTTTTTATATCTGAGGAGATTCTATTCTCCTGTTTATATCTTTCCTTTTCTTCCTGATGAGATTCCCATTCCCTCGTTTTTTTTATTTACTAAGGAGAGTTTAATCTTCTGTTTTTTTTTCTACTGAGAAGATTCCAATCTCATTCTTGTGTTTTTTTTAATTCAAACTGAGGAGATCTAGTCTCTTGGTTATAATTTATTTTTCTGACGAGATTCGAATTTTATACTTATTTGTTTTGTCCTGAGGAGATTCTAAACTGCTGGTTATATTTTTTTTAAATCCGAGCAGATTCTAATCTCCTGGTTATGTTTTTCTTGTGCGGAGATCCTAATCTACTGGCGATATTTCTTTTTTTCTCAGGAGATCGAGTCTCCTGTTTTATTTTAAATCTGAGGAGATTCTAATCTACTCTTTATTTTTTACCTTTCTTTGAGCAAATACTAATCTCCCAGATACTTTTTTTTTAAAATGAAAAAGGGTCTAATCATCTTGTTATAATTTTTCTATTTTTTTGTACTGGGGAGATTCTAATCTCCTGGTCATGTATCTATATTTTTCCAAAGTGTGGAGATCTAATCTCCTGATAACATTTTTTTCTTTCTTGTGGAGATTCCAATTTACCGGTTATATGCTTTTCCTTTTTTTACCCCCCTGAAGAGATCCAAAGATCCTAGTAAATTTTTTTCTTTTCTTCTTCAGTGATTCTGATCTCCTGGTTGTATTTTTGCACTCTTTTTTCTGAGGAGATTCTAGTCACATAGTTATTTTGCTCATATGAGGAGATCTTAATGTCCTGGTGATTTTATTTTCTCTTTATTTACTGAGGAGATTCTAATCACCTGGTTTTATTTTTTTCCTTTTGATTCCTGAGGGGATTCTAAACTCGGTTATATTTATTTTCCTCAGTGGAGATCTAATCTCCTGATTTTCTTTTCATCTGAGGTGATTCTAATCTCCTGTATATATATTTCTGTATTTTTTTCCTCATGAGTTTCTAATCTCCTGGTTATATTTGTTTTTACCTGAGGCGATTTTTTTTTCACTTTTTTTTTAAAATGTGAGAATATTCCAGCTCCACCTTGATTTTTTTAAATTTGAAAATTGAGGAAATCTCATTTCTTGGTTACCCTCTTTCTTTGGAGTAGATTCTAATCTCCCGATCCTATTTTTTAGTTCCAGGAGATTATAATCTCCTGGCTTTTTTTTTGCTTTTCTTCCAAGGATCAGCTAATCGGCTGGTTATAGTTCTTCTTTTGCTGAGGAATATCCAGTTGGCGGCTTTTTTTTTCTTTTTTGTGTTCTGAGCAGATTCTATTCTCCTGGCTATTTTTTTTCCTTTATTTTTTGCTCTGAGGAGACTGTAATCTCCTTGGTTATACATTTTTCCTTTTTCTTCTGAGGAGATTCAAAACTCCTGGTTGTGTTTTATCTTTGAGGAAATTCCAATTTCCTGGTTATATTAATGTTTTTTATTATTTTAGTGTTGATTCTAATCTCCTGGTTATATTTTAATTTTTTTTTTAATTGAGGATTTTTTTTCCCTTTTTTTATTCTTCAGAGATTTTTCTCTTCTGGTTATAATTTTCTCTTTGTTTTTATGCTGAGAAAAACCCAATCTCCTCCTTGTCCTTCTTTTCTTATGAGAAGGCAATCTCCTGGTTATGTTGGCTTTATTCTTGAGGAGAGCTTTATCTTCTGATTATTTTTTGTCTTTTTGTTTTCGTTCTGAGGAGATTCTAATCGTATGGTTATATTTCCTACTTTTCTGAGGAGATTTTAACTGTTTGTTTATATTGTTTTCTGTTTATATTCTGAGGCGATTCCATTCTCCTATTATTAGGTTTTTGATCTTCTGTGGAGATTCTAACCTTCTGGTTCTACTTTTTTTTTTCCCTGAATTCATTCTAAAACACCTAGCTATTTATTTTCTGAGGTGATTGTAAACTCATAGTTGTATTTCCTTATGTTCAGAGGAGATTTTAATCTCTTGTTTATAATAATTTTTTTTGTTCCGAGGTGATTCCAGTCTCCTATTTATCTCTTTTTTTTCCTGTGGATATTCTAGTCTCCTGGTTCTAATTTTTTTTTCTGAATATATTTTAATTTCCTGGCTAATTATTTTCTCTGAGAAGATTCTAATTTTCTGGTTATATTTATTTCCTAAGGAGATTCTAATTTATTGGTGATACCATTTTCTTTCTTTTTCTGAGAACATTGTAATTTCATGCATATTTTTATTTTTGTCCTGAAGAGATTCTAATCTGCTAGGTATATTATTCCTTTTATTTTGAGGATAATCTAATCTTCTGGGTCTTTTTTCCCCTTGTGAGGAGATCCTAATCTCCTGGTGATTTTTTTTCTCTTTTTTGTCAGGAGCATCTAATTTCTTGGTTATATTTTTCCTTTTTTTCTGAGGCGATTATTTCTCTTGGTTATATTTCTGTCTTTCCAAGCAGATTCTAATCTCCTGGTTATATTTTTGTCTGAGCCAATTCTAATCAGAGATTAGTATCCCCTCGAAGAAAAATATATACATGGAAGCAGGAAATCAAAGTCTCCTCTGGAAAAAAAAAGAAAAAAAAATAGAATCTTTTCACAAAAGACAATAAGTATAACCAGGGAAAAAAAAGCAATATAACCAGGGGATTAGAATTTCCTCTGAAAAAGAAGACAGAAAAAAGGAGAGAGACAGAAAAAAGGAGAGACAAAAAAAAACCCCACAAGATTCAAACCAACTCAAAAAAAACTATAACCAGGAGATCAGAATCTCCTTAGGAAAAAAAAAACCAGAAGATTAAACTCTTCCAATAAAAAAAACACATAACCAGGAGATTACTATCTACTCAGAAAACAGTATATAACCAGAGATTTGATGTCTTCATTTTGGGGAAAAAAAGGGAGATTAGAGGCCCCTCAAAACAATGAAGAAAAATGTATTACCAGAAGATTAAACTCTCCTCAGGAAAAAAAACAACACAACCAAGGGTTTAGAATTTCCTCAGAAATAAAAGCAAAGATACAAATGGAGATTGTAAATTCCACAGATTAAAAAACCCAGGAGATTAGAATCTCCTCAGAAAAAGACGACAAGATGGAGATTGAAATCTCCTCAGAAAAAAATAACCTGTCAGCAGGATATTGGAATTGATTCAAAAAAAAATACGAACGAGAGTAGAACCTCTATCTTAAATAAATAGAACCAGGAGATTAGATCTCATCAGGAAAAATGAAACACAATTAATAGATTAGAATATCTTCTGAAAGAAAAAATATAACCTCGAAATTAGTATCATGAGAAAAAAAACAGAAAAAATAAAACCACAAGATTAGAATCTCCTCAGGAGAGAATAACATCAGAAAGAAAATTTATAAATTGGAGATTAGAATTTCCTCAGAAAAAAAGAGAAAATTAATATAATGAGGAGTTTAGAACCTTCTGAGAAACAAAAAAAAAACAGGAAATCAGAACCTTACCAGAAAGAAGAAGCAAATATAAACAGGAAATTAGAAACCTCTGAAAGAAAAAAATATGTGACCAGGAGGTTATAATCGTCTCTGTAACCAAAAAAAAGAAAAAATTACCAGGAGATCAGAATTTCCTCAGAAGAGAAAGAAACATGACCAGGAGATTAGAACCTGCTCGAAAAAAAAATAAACAGGACATTAGAACCTTATCAGAAAAAAAGAGAAATTAAAAACAACCAAAGGGATTAGAACCAGCTCAATAAAAAAAACCAGAAGATTAGAATCCTGTCAGAAAAATATATAGCTAACCAGGAGTTTAGAATCTCCTAGAAAAAAAGACCCAGGAGATTAGAAACTCCTGAGAAAAATAGCAAAAAATACTATATCCAGGAAATTAGAAACTTAGCAGAAAATAAAAAAAAAAAATACAGGAGATGACAACCTGCACAGAAAAAAACATGAAAACATTACCAGGAGATGAGAAAGCCATCTGAAAAAGAGAGGAAAAAAAACAATAATCACCAGGAGATTAGAGCGTCCTTAGAAAAGAAAATTGCATCATAATCGGAAAAAAAAAAGAAAAAGGAACAGGAGATTAGAACCTCCTTAAAAAAAAAAGAAACAATATAACCAGGAGATTAGAATTGCGTCCGGAAAAAAGTCATCAGGAGATTAGCATCTCCACACAAGAAACATATAAAACAGGACATTAGAATCGTCTCAGAAAAGAAAGGGGAAAAGAATCAACCAGGATTTTAGAATCTCCTGAGGAAAGAGAGAAAACAGAAGATGACTGTGATAACAAGCATGGGGCTGGATGAACACAGCAGGTCAAGCAGCATCATAGGAGCAGGAAAACTTGATGTTTTGGGCCTAAACCCTTAAAAAAAACACAAGATCAAGATTGGAATCTCCTCAGAAAAATAAATGAAAAAAATTTAACCAGGTGATGAGAAATTCTTCAAAAAAAAATCCAACAAAAATAAAAGAAATGCAACCAGGAGAGTAGAATCTCCTCAGAAAAGGAAAATAAAACCAGGAGATCTCCTCAGTTTGGAAGAGAAACTACAACATGGATATTGGAGGCTTCTTAGAAGAGAAAAAAAAAAGAAATATATATATATATAACCAGAAGATTAAACCCTCCTCAGAAAAAAATATGACCAGGAGATTAGAACCTCTTCAGCAAAAAGGAAAATAAGGAAGGGATTAGAATCTTATCAGAGAAGAAAGGAAAAATATAACCAGGAGATTAGAATCTCTTCAGACAAAACATATGACCAGGACATTAGAATCTCCTCAGAAAAAAAACAAAGAAAAATACAACCATGGAGATTGGAATCTAGTCAGAAAAAAAAAGAAAATATAACCAGGAGATTAGATTCAGATCAGAAAAATATAAATAGCCAGGAGATTAGAATATCCACAGAAAATAACATAAATAGGACACTGATTCAAATCTTTTCTTTTCTGGACTCAGAACAAAAAAAAGGGAAACATCATAAACAAAGATTAAAATCTCCTTAGAAGATAAGGAAATATAATGAGATTAGAATCTCCTCAGAAATAAAAACAAAGTAACATACCCCGCAGATTAGAATCTCCTCAGGACAAAAAAAAAACCTAAGCTTGAAATTAGAATCTCCTCAGAAAATGTATTCAGGAAAAAATATAGAACCAGGAGATTAGAATCTCCATAGAAAATCAAAAACATATAAATAGAAGACTGGAATTGCCTCAGAACACAAACAGAAAAAAATGTAAACAAAAGATTAAAATCTCCTCAGAAAAGTAAGAAATATAGCCAGGAGAAGAGAACCTCCTCAGAACAGAAATAAAAAAGACAAAAAATAATCAGAAGAATAAGGTCTCCTCAGGGACAAAGCCAACATAACCAGGAGATTAGATTCTCATCAGAAAAGAGAAAGAACAAAGAGGAGATTTGGTTCTTCTCAGAACAAAATGAACGAGAAAAATATAACCAAAAGGGAAAACTTTCCCAAGGGAAAACACAGATGTAACCAGGGAAAAAAAAATTCCCACAATTTAAAAAAAAATGATAAAATATAACCAGGAGATTAGAATCTCCTCAGAAAAAAAAAGCATGAATATAACCAGGAAATTGGAATTTCCTCAAAGATAAAACACAAAATTGGTGAAGTAGCAGATAGTGAAGGGGACTGTCAGAGATTACAGCAGAATATAAATAGATTGGAGAGTTGGACAGATAAATGGCAGATGGAGTTCAATCTGGGCAAATGTGAGGTGATGCATCCTGGAAGATCTAATTCAAGAGCAAACTATACAGTGAATGGAAAAGTCCTGGGGAAAATTCATGTACAGAGAGATTTGGGTGTTCAGGTCTATTGTTCCCTGAAGGTGACAAAGCAGGTCAATAGAGTGGTCAAGAAGGCATACGGCATGCTTTCCTTCATCGGACGGGGTATTGAGTACAAGAGTTGGCAGGTCATGTTACAGTTGTATAAGACTTTGGCTCGGCCACATTTAGAACATTGCGTACAGTTCTAGTTGCCACATTACCAAAAGGATGTGGATGCTTTGGAGACGGTGCAGAAGAGGTTCACCAGGATGTTGCCTGGTATGGAGGGCGTTAGCTGTGAAGAGAGGTTGAGTAGATTAGGATTATTTACATTAGAAAGACGGAGGTTGAGGGGGGACCTGATTGAGGTCTACAAAATCATGAGGGGTATAGACAAGGTGGATAGCAAGAAGCTTTTTCCCAGGGTGGGGGACTCACTTACTAGGGGTCATGAGTTCAAAGTGAGAGGAGGAAAGTTTACGGGAGATATGCGTCGAAAGTTCTTTACGCAGAGGGTGGTGGGTGCCTGGAACACATTGCCAGCGGATGTAGTAGACACGGACACATTAGTGTCTTTTAAGATGTATCTGGACAGGTACATGGATGGACAGGGAGCAAAGAGATACAGACCCTTAGAAAATAGATGTCAGGTTTAGACAGAGGATCTCGATCGGCACAGGCTTGGAGGGCCGAAGGGCCTGTTCTTGTGCTGTAATTTTCTTTGTTCTTTGTTCTTTGTACAACCAGGAGGTTTGAATTTCCTTAGAAACAAAAAGGAAAAATGTATAACCAAGGAGATTACAGTCCCCTCAGAGCAAAACAAAAGGAAAAAATAAAATTTGCGAACTATACTGTAAATGGAAGAGCCTTGGGAAAAGCTGATGAGCAGAGAGATCTGGGAGTTCAGGTCCATTGTACCCTGAAGGTGGCTGCACAGGTGGATAGAGTGGTCAAGAAGGCATATGGTATGCTTGCCTTCATCGGACGGGGTATTGAGTATAAGAGCTGGCAGGTCATGTTAAAATTGTACAAGACTTTGGTTCGGCCGCATTTAGAATACTGTGTACAGTTCTGGTCGCCACATTACCAAAAGGATGTGGAAGCTTTGGAGAGGGTACAGAGAAGGTTTACGAGGATGTTGCCTGGTATGGAAGGTGCTAGCTATGAAGTGAGGTTGAGTAGGTTAGGATTGTTTTCATTAGAAAAAAGGAGATTGAGGGGGGACCTGATTGAGGTCTTCAAAATCATGAAGGGTATAGACAGGGTTGATAGAGATAAGCTTTTTCCCAGGGTGAGGGATTCAATAACGAGGTGTCACGCGTTCAAGGTGAGAGGAGAAAAGTTTAAGAGGGATACACGGGGAAAATACTTTACACAGAGGGTGGTAGGTGCCTGGAACGCGTTGCCAGCAGAGGTAGCAGAGGCAGCCACGGTAGATTCATTTAAGGTGCGTCTGGACAGATGCATGAGTAGGTGGGGAGCAGAGGGATACAGATCCTGAGGAATTGGGCGATAGGTTTAGACAGTGGATTTGGATCGGCACAGGCTTGGAGGGCCGAAGTGCCTGTTCCTGGGCTGTAAGTTTTCTTTGTTCTTTGTTCTTTGTAAACCTAGGAGACTTGCCTCTCCTCAGCAAAACAAGAACTATAACCAGCAGATTAGATAATCCTCTGAAGAAAAGAAAAATATATAACCAGGAGATTAGAATCTCCTAAAAAACAAAGAAATATGACCAGAAGATTAGAATTTACTCCAAAAAAGGAGTATAAACAAGAGATGAGATCTCCTCAGTTTTCAGAAAAAAGGAAGAACATAACCAGCAGTTTAGAATCTCCTCAGGAGAGAATAAATAAGCATAAAATTAGAATCTCCTCAGTTTAAAAAAAACCAAGCGATTAGATCTCTTCCATTTAAAAAAAATACAAGGAGGAGATTGGAATCTTCTCAGTTGAGAAAAAAGAAAAAATAACCAGAGGATTAAACTCTCCTCAGGCAAAAAAATATATAACAAGGAGATGAGAATCTTGTCAGGAAGAAAAGGAATGATATAAACAAGAGACTAGAAACTCCTCAGATATAAAAGAAGTCAGAAGACTAGATCTCTTCATAAATAAAATAAATAGAACGAAGGGATTAGAATCTCTTCAAGAAGAGAGAAAAATATAACCAGCAACTTTGTTACTGTTTCTGCTTTACAGCATCCACAGTTCTTTCAGTTTTTATCCTGTCATGCATATATTTTTCTGAGAAAATTCTAATCTCCTGGTATTTTTATTTTCTTTGTTTCTGAGAAGTTTCTAATCTCTGTTTAGATTTCATTTTTTCTGAGGAGATTCTAATCTACTGGTGGTATTTTCTTCTTGTTTATCAGAGGAGATTATAATCTCCTGGTTATACTTTTTTCTTCATTTTTGAGTAGTTTCTGATCTGGTTAAATATATTTTTTTCTGAGGAGATTCTTGTCTTCTAGTTATAATATTTCCATTTTTTTTCTGAGGAGAGATTTTAATCTCATGGTTATATTATTTTCTGACTAGTTTCTGATCTCCTAGTTACATGTATTTTCTTCTGACAAGATTCCAGTCTTCTGGTTATGTTGTTTTTTTACCCCCTGAGAAGGCTCCAGTCTCCTATTTAAATGTATTTGTTTTTGAGGAGATTCTAATCTCCAGTTAGATTTTTTTCTTTTTTTTGAGAGTAAATTCTAAACTGCTATTTATATTTTCTTCTTTTATTTTGAGGAAGATTCTAATGTTCCAGTTGTATGTTTTTCTCTTTTTCTATTGAGATTCTAACCTCCGAGTCATTTTTTTTTTTGCCCTGAGGAGATTCTAAACTCTTGGGTATATTGTTTACATTTTTTATTCTGAGGAGATTTGAGTCTGCTGGTCACATTATTATTTTTCTTAGGAGATTCCAACTTTCCATTTATACTTATTTCTTTCCCCCACCCCGCCAAGGAAATTCTGATCTCCTGGTGGAAATGGGAATAGAATAGTTTGGTGGAGATAGTAGGAACTGCAGATGCTG
>JAHRHZ010000052.1:499981-521633 GCA_024137785.1 Ginglymostoma cirratum | reverse complement strand
CGGAGGAGCAGGAAAGCTGACGTTTCGTCAGCTTTCTTCAGAAATTTCTGAAGAAGGGTCTAGGCCCGAAACGTCAGCTTTCCTGCTCCTCCGATGCTGCTTGGCCTGCTGTGTTCATCCAGCTCTACACCTTGTTATCTCAGAATAGATTGGTGGTTGTTTTTGACTGGCACAGACACAATGGGCTGAAGGGTCTTTTCCCATGCTTTGGATCAATAACTCTGTGACGATAAATGCTATCCAAGACAGTGATGCCCACATCACTCAAGAGAATAATAATAAAATCTCCTCTTCTCCTCACAGTTTTCTGCATGAGATTCCACCTGCGTCTTGCCTACTCATTTGAGTTCATCAGTATCCTTCTAGTTGATGAGTTGTCCTGACAATTTGCCAGACCTTCAGGTTTGATATCATCGGCAAATTTTGAAATTCACTCTGTATTCCAGGATCTGCATCATTCATCCACAGCAAAAAAGTGGACCCCACCACTGTCTGTCATCTTGCGGTCCAAAAAACAACCATTCACCATGACTTGATTGAAATAAAATAAAAGAACTGTGGATCCTGGAAATCTGTAACAAAATCAAATTGCTGGAGGAACTCCCCTCCACCCACACATCAACGAGTACCGGTCACGTTTGGACATAAAGCAGTTTTTCGGCCGCCTCCGCCTCTGCCCTTGCTTCTTCAACCGTGAGCCTAATCTCCTTCTCCTGACCCCTTCTCCCTCCTCCAACACACCCCCTCCTCCTGGATACCACCCCAAGGCCTCCTACCCTCCCTCAACCTCTCCATCTCCAACTGCTGTCGTGACATCAATCGCCTCAACCTCTCCACCCCTCTTACCCACTCCAACCTCTCCCCCGCAGAACGTGCAGCCCTCCGCTCCAATCCCAACCTCACAATAAAACCCGCGGACAAGGAAGGCACAGTTGTAGTATGGCACACTGACCTCTACATCACTGAGGCCAAGCGCTAACTCTCCGACACCTCCTCCTACCGCCCCCTTGATATGACCCCACCCCCGACCACCAAACCATCATCTCCCAAACCATCCACAACTTCATCACTTCAGGTGACCTCCCACCCACAGACTCCAACCTCATCGTTCCCCAACCCCGCACTGCCTGCTTCTATCTCCTTCCCAAAATCCACAAACCTGACTGCCCTGGTCAACCCATTGTCTCCGCCTGCTCCTGCCCCACGGAAATTATCTCCACCTATCTGGACTTCATTTTCTCCCCCTTGGTCCAGGAACTCCCCACCTACGTCAGTGACACCACCCACGCCCTCTACCTCTGCCAGAACTTCCAATTCCCCAGTCCCCAACACCTCATCTTTACCATGGACGTCCAGTACCTATACACCTGCATTCCCCATACAGATGGCCGAAAGGCCCTCCACTTCTTCCTGTCCCACAGGCCCGACCAGTCCCCCTCCACTGACACCCTCATCCGCTTAGCCGAACTAGTCCTCACCCTCAACAAATTCTCTTTCAATTCCACCCACTTCCTACAGACAAAGCGGGTGTCCATGGGTATCCGCATGGGCCCAAGCTATGCCTGCCTCTTTGTAGGATACGTGGAACAATCCCTCTTCCGTACCTACCCTGGCCCTAAACCAAACCTCTTCCTCCGTTACATTGATGACTGTATCGGCACCGTCTCGTGCCCCCATGAGGAGCTCAAACAGTTCATCCACTTCACCAACACCTTCCACCCCAACCTTAAGTTCATCTGGACCATCTCTAATACCTATCTCTCCTTCCTGGACCTTTGTTTCCACCTCTGGCAACCACCTAGAAACCAATGTCTATTTCAAGCCTGACTCCCACAGCTGCCTAGAATACACCTCCTCCCACCCATCTTCCTGCAAAAATGCCATCCCCTATTCCCAATTCCTTCGCCCGAGCCGCATCTGCTCCCAGGATGAGGCATTCCACTCCCGTACATCTCGTTTTTCAAGGACCGCAACATCCCCCCCGTCAGTGGTCGAGAACGCCCTCGACCGTGTCTCCCGCATTTCCCGCAACTCATCCCTCACACCCCCCTCCCCGCAATAACAACCAAAAAAGAATGCCCCTTGTCCTCACCTACCAGCCCACCAACCTCCAGATCCAACGCATCATCCTCCGACACTTCCGCCATCTGCAATCCGACCCCACCACCAAAGACATTTTTCCCTCCCCACCCTTGTCTGCTTTCCAGAGGGACCACTCTCTCCGTGACTCCCTTGTCTGCTCCACACACCCCTCCAGACCCACCACACCCGACACTTTTCCCTGCAACCGCAGGAAGTGCTACACCTGCCCCTACACCTCCCCACCTCACCCCCATCCCAGGCCCCAAGGAGACTTTCCACATCAAGCAGACATTCACCTGCTCATCTGCTAATGTGGTATACTGCATCCGCTGTTCCCGTTGTGGCCTCCTCTACATCGGGGAAACCAAACGGATGCTTCGGGACCGCTTTGCAGAACACCTACGCTCGGTTCGCACTAAACAACTGCACCTCCCAGTAGCGAACCATTTCAATCCCCCTCCCATTCTGCAGATGACATGTCCATCCTGGGCCTCCTGCAGTGCCACAACGATGCCACCCGAAGGTTGCAGGAACAGCAGTTCATATTCCGCTTGGGAACCCTGCAGCCCAATGGTATCAACGTGGACTTCACAAGCTTCAAAATCTCCCCTCCCCCTACCACATCCCAAAACCAGCCCAGCTCGTCTCCGCCTCCCTAACCTGTCCTTCCTCGCACCTATCCCCTCCTCCCACCTCAAGCCCCACCCCCATCTCCTACCTACTAACCTCATCCTGCCCCCTTGACCTGTCCGTCCTCCCTGGACTGACCTATCTCCTCCCTAACTCCCCACCTACACTCACCTTTACTGGCTCCATCCCTGCCTCTTTGACCTGTCTGTCTCCTCTCCACCTATCTTCTCCTGTATCCATCTTCTATCCAACTTCCGCTCTCTCCCTATTTATTTCAGAACCCACTCCCCCTCCCCCATTTCTGAAGAAGGGTCTAGGCCCGAAACGTCAGCCTTCCTGCTCCTCTGATGCTGCTTGGCCTCCTGTGTTCATCCAGCTCTACACCTTGTTATCTCAGATTCTCCAGCATCTGCAGTTCCTACTATACCTGCTGGAGGAACTCCAGCACCTAGGGAGCAACTCCTAGGCAGCACCTATGGAGAGAAATCAGAGTCAATATTTTGAGACCAGTGACTCTTCTTCAGAATTTTCCCCTGCGCTCTGGTTACTGTTCAACTGCCCAAAATCATTCCTCCCTTTCCCATGGCATCTTCCCATCCAAATGCAAGAGGTGCAATGTCCTTCTATTTCCTCCTTCCAAAAACAATCATTTCTTTATTTCAATTTCGTCTAGTGCACTTAGAATTCATAACTCAGCCTCCTCTGCAATGGGAACAGCAAACACAGATTGTTTTGCACAACATCACCACTGAGCCCATAAGCACAAGCTCAAGTTTCCAGATGTCCGTCATTTGCTCATTACAGATCCCATTATGACCTCTGCCCTCTGGAATGGGCAATAAATGCTGGCCCAGCTAGCAATGTCCTCAGCCCATGAACAATGTGTTTTTTTTTAAATGGTCAGCCTTCCTCTCTGTTCCAAAGAACCTCAATGTAAGCTTGAGGAACAGGACCTCATTTTTCGACAAGACACTTTACAGCTTTCCAGACTCAAGAACGAGTCCTATTCCCATCCATTTTTGTCTAGCATCTTCATTTCTTTTATTTCATTTCATTTACTCTCTTCCACCTTAATACTTCACTTTTAAAACAATGACTATAATACAAAAATTATTCATTCTTCTCCTACTACCTTCTCAAGGACATTTAGGATGGGCGCTAAGTTGGTTCCTCCCATTTCCTGCCTCCGGACTTGCATTAAACCTATTACATCTTCCAGTTCTGCTGAAAGATCTTTGACCCAAAACGTGAATGTCATTTCTCCCAACATAGCTTCACCTGAACTGCTGATTATTTCAATAATATCCTGTTTTTATTTCAGGTTTCCAGCAAGTGCACTGTTTGCTTGGCACCACATAAAATATGATGAAAATACAATGAAATGTTAGTATACCTGACTTATTTTTATTAACCACAATTGCAAGTTAAAAGGAATGCAAGGTGCCACCAAAAAGATTTGGGATAACTAGGGAAAAGAAATAGGGACATTTTAGTTGACCAAGAATTTAATGATCAAAAGGATCTGAAAAGTTTCATGATCTTCCTAAAAATTGCAGAATTAGATGGAATTTGAGAGAATTACCTGAGTAAAGGCTGCCCATTTCTCAAACTGTTCATGTCTAGTAGGAACTGACTTTATCCTAGGAAAACAAAATCAAATTACTTTGAAATTGTGTCAGAGACTAGAGGCAAGCTCTTGTTCAGTCAGAAGCTGGAGTTGTGTTCATCAATCCATTTATGAGACAATGTGAACAATTAATTGAAGGGAGAATTATTGTAATAAAAACATGATATTAAGGTAACAATAGACTTGTCTTGATAAGGAACTTTTGCAAGTTATCAAATGGCTTGGATTCGTACAATGATAGGTAGTCATGTAAAATTTTCTATATTAACAGAAAACTGGGGATGATGTAAATCTGAAAAGACAAAAACAAAGTGCTGGAGAAACTCAGCAAGTCTGACAGCATCTGTGGATGGAGACATCGGGTTAACTTTTTGAGTTCAATGACCCTTCTTCAGAACTTTTCTTCACCTCTGATGTCTGTGCTGTTTCAGTATATTGATGAGCATGTTTGCAGTCAATAATTATCTCTAACATTACAACGTAGTCAGCAGTCCATTGTTGGCTGGAACATACAGCAAATGCATCAAAGCAGTCTGTTAAAAATAGAAGGAACTGACCTCTGTTTTGCGGTCTTCTGCTATTTCATTGTGCCCAGATTTCAACCAGCTATTACCAAGTTGTTATTTCAGTGTAGAGTACATACTTTGGCAACTTTGCTTTACGATTAGCCCTGACATAAAATAATGGCTGTAGTTATCCATAGAGCTTTTTAAAAAGATATGCGTTCTGTTGGGATACATTACTGTGGGCAGCATCTGCATATACACATACTTTAGAGAGTCTCTCACAGGGCCCATTGACAAAGCACCACTACAGAAAGTCCTGACTATCTTGTTCAATCCCTCTGGGCTCAATTTAGGAACAAATTTCTTCCAAATCACTGACTAAATGTTAAAACAATATGGGTTTCAGGCTCAATTTTGTTTTTTCAGCATCCGATCATCTGTCAGTACTTGTATCATTTTCATTATAAAAAGAAACAACAGGGGAGAATTCGGATTAACTGACAGCAGACTTTACATATAACTTGTGCATAGAGATTCAGAGACAATATATCACCTAAAGATTTTTGGTTCTCTTCAGATTTAAATGCCTTTATAATGCGGAGACTCAAAAGCATGTCAGATTATAAGCAGTTAATGTGGGTGCAATGAGTATTTCAGTATGTTTTACATTGAAATAGAGACTGACAGCTGATCAAAGCACCAGCACAGCCAAGAGCTCTAATCAGCTCTCAGTTTTTCAGTATGGCATAGAACATGCCCAAGCATTCATTATTACCATCAGTAGATAATGTTTACTCTGAGAATCTGCACATTTACCCTGTATTAGATCATAGAATCCTTACAGAGTGGAAACAGGCCCTTCGGTCCAACAAGTCCAATCCATCCTCAGACACCCCACCCTGACACATCCCCCTATAACCCACCTAATCTACACATCCCTGAACACTGGGCAATCCACCTAGCCTGCACATCTTTGGATTGTGGGAGGAAACCGAAGGAAACCCAAGCAGACACAGGGAGAGTGTGCAAGCTCCACACAGCCCGAGGGTGGAGTCGAATCTGGGCTCCTGGCTAACCACTGAGCCGCCGTGCCACCATGATTGTATATCCTGTATTAATGATCATTACCATAGCTAGAGTACTCCCTCCTAATACACAAATAATGTGATATAACACAGGCAGCAATCTGTTATGCATTACAGTCTGTCCCTCATTAGAACTATTGGTGTTTGCAGTGAAACCTGATCACAAAATTTAAAAAAAGCACCTTTTTTTAAGGGAAAAAAACCCAATTTTTTCAAAACTGACAATAGTTTCCAGCTTGTCAGCAAAATGCTGATAGCTGCAAAGAATGGCTTGATTTTCAAAAACCTTAAAGAACATTGAGGCCCTCTGGTGGATCCAGGAAAATAATTCACAAGGTTGCAAGAAATATCATCAGGCCCATTACTGAAAGCAGCAAATGCTGGAGATCACAGTGGATCAGGCAGCATCCATGGAGAGACAGCAAGCTAACATTTGTTGTGTCTGCTCTGCCTTAAAATTGATCATCATTGAATTTCTCTATCATATCTACTTTCCTATTTAATTCAGTTACACTTCCCATCCCTATTTGATTCCCAAATTTCAAATCTATCACTATCTCACCTGAATAAACTGAATAACTGAGCACCTATCCATCAACATCTGTGGGGTTACTGCTGACCAGAAACTGAACTCGACTAGATGTATAAATTCTGTAGGCTACAAGAGCATGTCAGAGGCTAGTGAGCCACCTCCTTACTCCGCAAAACATATTCAGGATTAACAAGGCACAAGTCAGGAGTGTGACGGAATACTCCCCACTGCCTGAATGTGTGCAGTTCCAAAACATTCAAGAAGTTTGTCACCATCCAAGACAAAATAGCCCACTTAATTGGCACCACATCCACTGCCAATGCTCAACAGAAGCAGTATGTAAATTCTAGAAGGTGCATGACAGAAAATCACCAAGGCTCCTTCGATAGTGTTTTCAAAACCCATGACCATTTCCATTTGAGGAGGAAGGCCTGCAGATACATGGGAACACTATATAGCTCCCCAACAAGCCACACATAATCCTGACTTGGAAATACATCACTGTTCCTTTAGTGTTGCTGGGTCAAAATCCTGGAACTCGCTTCCTAACAGCATTTTGGCTGTACCTACACCAGACGCATTGCAGTGATTCAAAAAAGCTGCTCACTACCACCTTCCCCAGGGTAATTCAGGATGGGCATACATCCCATAAATAAATAAAAACACAGCCTCTTGACTAGAAAATTCCAAATTCATTGATTCACAGCTTAGAAAGAATGACGAAATTTCTGATCTCACTCCAAAACAGCGCACCATCTCCTAAGACTGAAATTTTTAAAAAAGGAATACTCAGCAGATCTGGTAGCATCTATGGAGTGAGAAAAACAGTATGTTTCAAGTCCAATATGACACTTCTTCAGAACTGAACATTGTTTTTATCTGAGTGTTTTCCAGCATCTGCAGTACTTTGTTTTATTTCCCGAGATGGCGAACCCCGCCAAGGTTCTAGCATCTTCAGTTAGGAGAATTGATCTCTCAGCATGTAGCTTGTCAAACCCTGCAAGAATTTTAAGTTTGTCAATCAGATCTTTTTTCATTAAACTCCACAAATTAATGGGCCATCAATTTCAGTAATAGTGAGAGTTTTCCCATCTTGGTGCTTTTCCCAGTATCAGTATCAAAGAAGGCACGTGTAACGGGCCTTAATGGCTACTGCCCAGTGGCTCTGACCTCTATAATCATGAAGTGCTTTGACAGGCAGGTCATGGTCAACATCAACTCTAATCTCCCTCGATTCTCTGCAATTTGCCTACCGATGTAACAGGTCCGCAGCAGATGCCATTTCCCTACTCTTGCACTCATCACTGGAACATCTGGACAACAAGGACACCTACTTCAGACTCCTACTCATCAACTACAGCTCCACCTTCAACACCATAATCCCCTCCAGACTGGTCTCACAACTCTGAGACCTGAGTCCGTCCTCTGCAACTGGATCCTCAGCTTCTTGACCCACATACCACAATCAGTGAAGTTAGACAACTGCACCTCCTCCACAATAACCCTTAACACTAGAGCCTGCTAAAGAGGTGTTCTCAGCCCCTGACTGTACTTCCTGCACACCCACGCATGTGTGGCCAAATTCCAAATGAACACCATTTACATGTTTGCTGGCAACACTACCATGTAGGATGGAAATCAAACAATGAGTTAGAATAGAGAAAGATAGAGGGCTTGGTGTCCTGGTGCAATGATAACAACCTCACTCTCGATGTCAGAGAAACAAAAGAACCAAATCATTGACTTCAGGAAAAAAGGAGGAGGACATAGAGCAGAGGTTGGGAGGGTTGAAAGTATTGAGAACATCGGCAGCACGGTGGCTCAGTGGTTAGCACTGCTGCCTCACAGCACCAGGAACCCAGGTTTGAATCCACCCTCGGGCGACCGTCTGTGCGGAGTTTGCACACTCTCCCCGGGTCTGCGTGGGTTTCCTCTGGGTCCTCCGGTTTCCTCCCACAGCCAAAGATGTGCAGGCTAGGTGGATTGGCCATGCTAAATTGCCTGTAGTGTTCAGGGACGTGTAAATTAGGTGGGTTTTAGGGGAATGGGTCTGGTTGGGACACTTGGAGGATCAACGTGGACTCGTGTGGGCCCGAAGGGCCTGTTTCTGCACTGTAGGGATTCTATGATTCTCTATCAAGTTTGCAGGAGTGATGAGAACTAACCCTCAACTTGTCCTAGTCTGCCCACGTAGACGCAATTATCAAGAAGGCGCAGCAACACCTCTTCTTCCTCAGGCGGCTTAGGAAATTCAGCATGTCCATAAGGACCCTCATCAACTTTTACAGATGCACCACCAGGTGCGTAAAGGCCTGGTATAACAGCTCTGCCCAGGACCAGCAGAAACTACAGAAGGTCAAATGCACAGCCCAGACCATTACAGAAGCCAACCTCCCAGCCATGGGCTCAATTTACACTTCTCAATGTCACGGAAATGCTGCCAACAAAGACACCTCCTACCCCAATAATGGTCTCTTACAACCTCTTCCATCATAGACTCAGAGTAACGCAGCACGGAAACAGGCCTTTTAGCCCAAACTGGTCCATGCTGACCATGGTGCCCATTCAGCTAGTTCCAATCGCCTGCATTTGGTCCATAATGCTCTAAACCCTTCCCATCCACGTCCTAATCCAATTTTTTTTTTAATGTTGCTATTTACCAACCACTGTTGCTATTTACTCAACCACTTTCTCTGGCAGCCTATTCCATGTATGCACCACTGTCTACATGAAGAAGTTGCCCCTCAGGTCCTTCTTAAATCTTTCCTCTCTCACCTCAAGCCTATGCCCTCCAGTTTTCAATTCCCCATCCCTGGGAAAAAAGACTATATGCATTCATCTATATATGGCCCTCATGATTTTATACACCTCAATAAGGTCACCACTCATTCTCCTACTTTCCAAGAAATAAAATCCTATCTTGGCTGCACTCTCCCTATAACTCAGGCCTAATAGTTCTAGCAACATCCTCAAATTTTCTTTGCACACTTTCCAGTTTAACTGTTTCTTTCCTGTGAGAGAGTGACCAAAACCGCACACAATACTCCAAGTGCACCCTCACAACTGTAACATAACGTCCCAACTCCTTTACTCAATGCGTCGACCAGTGTGCTAAATACCTCTGCACCACCCTGTCTACCTATGAAGCCACTTTTAATGAATGATGTACTTGTACTCATAAGTCCCTCTGTTCTCTCACACTCCTTAGGACCTAACCATTTACTGTACAATGCTTTCTTTCATTTGACTTTCTAAAGTGCAACACCTCACTCTTATCTGTATTGCATTGCATTTGCCAATCCTCAGCCCACTTCCCCATCTAATCAAGATCCCTCTGTAATTTTTAAAACCTTCCTTGCTATTAACTATATCTCCTAATTTTGTATCGTCTGCAAATTTACTGATCATTCCTTGCACGTTCACATCCAGATCATTTATGTAAATAACAAAGGTGCCAGCAACAACCCCACTCACAGGTCTCCGGTCCAAGAAACAACCTTCAACCATCACCCTCTGCTGCCTACCATTGAGCCAATTTTGAATCCAATTAGCTCGCTCTCCCTGGATCCCATGCAACATAACCTTAATCACTAGCCTGCCATGCTGGACTTTGTCAAAGGCCTTACTAAAGCCCATATAGACACTGTGCTACCCTCATCTATCCCCTTGGTTATCTCTTTGAAAAACTTCAAAAGGTTTGTCAGACAGGAGTTTCTGCATGCGAATAGACAATCCTGAGCAGATGATAGCACAGAAGCTTGAACACACACACACACACACAGAGGTTCAAGATCAGCTTCTTGTCTGCTGTTATTAGACTGATGAATGGGCTCTGTAACGTCAAATAAAGTTGATCTTGCTAATGTTCGTCTTGCTTTGCACATCCCCTGCGCAACCTGTATGCCTCACTGTCTAAGCACCATACGATCTGTGTGTCCTTGTTTGCTTTGATCTGCCTGTACTGCTGGCAAAACAAAACTTTTCACTGTACTTAGGCACATGTGACGACAATAAAATCAAATCAAATCTTTTGTTGCACCCAGTCTAGGCAAGTATATTATTATGTAGATAAGGTGAGGCCAAAGTATGACAGCAAAACCTTCTTGCAGTTACACTCTAAATATACTGCAATAAAGATTAAGGTACAGTTTGCTTTCCCAACTGCTTGCTGTACCTATGTAAGAAAGAGATTTTAAACAGCACAGTCAGGTGTGAGGGAAACTTTGCCTGAGTGAATATAAGAGCATGGATGAACACAGGAGTGTGCAATTCAGCTCCTTGAGCCTGCTCCATTTGATATAATCATGGCTGATCTCATCTCAGCCTCAACTCCTCTTTCCTGTCCACTGTCCATAATCTTCCATTTTCGGGAGGAGCGACAGAGAGGGAGCGTGCACCAGGAGGCTGCTGGGAAGGTAAGTTTTCCCACTTTAAAAAGCTTACCTCGAGCTGTAGCGGCCTTCATTGATTTGGGCAGCGGCAGATACTGTTGGGGGAGATGGCTCACCAGTGGAAAGCAGCAGTAGCCAGGTTCATGGCACCGTGGCTGGCTCTGCTATACGGAAGGGTGGGAAAAAGAGTAGAAGGGCTATAGTCATTGGGATTCAATTGTAAGGGGAGTAGATAGGCGGTTCTGTGGTCAAAAACGAGACTCCCGAATGGTATGTTGCCTTCCAGGTGCATGGGTCAGGGATGTCTCAGATCGGCTGCAGAACATTCTGAAGGGAGAGGGTGAACAGCCAGTTGTTGTGGTGCATATAGGCACCAATGATATAGGTAGAAAACGGGATGAGGTCCTACAAGCAGAATTTGGGGAGTTAGGAGCCAAGTTAAAAAGTAGGACCTCAAAGGTAGTAATCTCAGGATTGCTACCAGTGCCACAGGCTAGTCAGAGCAGAAATGAAAGAATAGCCAGGATGAATACGTGGCTTGAGAGATGGTGCAAGAGGGAGGGGTTCAGATTTTTGGGACATTGGGACCGGTTCTGGGGAAGGTGGGTCTATTTCAAATTGAATGGTCTACACCTGGGCCAGACTGGAACCAATGTCCTTGGGGGTGCTTTTGCAAACACAGTGGGGGAGGGTTTAAACTAGTGTGGCAGGGGGATGGGAACCAAATATTGGACAGGTTATTGGACAGAAAGGAGGTAGTAACTAAAGCCTGTAGGGAACTAGATAATGGAGTCAGCGAGACTAAAGGGAAGAGTAGGCAGGGAGCAGATGATGAACACAAAGGGACAGGTGGTCTCAGGTGCATTTGTTTTAATGCAAGAAGTATAGTAGATAAGGCAGATGAACTTAGGGCTTGGATCGGTACCTGGGAGTATGATGTTATTGCTATTACTGAGACTTGGTCGAGGCAAGGGCATGATTGGCAATTAAATGTCCCAGGATATCTATACTTCAGGCGAGATAGAGAGGGATGTTAAAGGGGTGGAGAAGTTGCTAATTTACTGGTCAAAGACGATATCACAGAAGGAGGGCACTATGGAGGACTCGAGCAGTGAGGCAGTATGGGTAGAACTCAGAAATAGAAAGGGTGCAGTAACAATGTTGGGGCTGTACTACAGGCCTCCCAACAGCGAGCGTGAGATAGAGGTACAAATATGTAAACAGATTATGGAAAGGTGTAGGAGCAACAGGGTGGTGGTGATGGGAGATTTTAATTTTCCCAACATTGACTGGGATTCACTTAGTGTTAGGGGTCAAGATGGAGCAGAATTCGTAAGGAGCATCCAGGAGGGTTTTCTAGAGCATTATGTATGTAGTCCAACTCGGGAAGGGACCATACTGGACCTGGTGTTAGGGAATGAGCCCGGCCAGGTGGTTGAAATTACAGTGGGGGACTACTTTGGAAATAGTGATCACCATTCTGTAAGTTTTACAATACTCATGGACAAAGATGAGAGTGGTCTTAAAGGAAGAGTTCTAAACTGGGGTAGGCAGACTAAACCAAAATCCGGCAGGATGTGGGGAATATAGATTGGGAGAAACTGTTTGAAGGTAAATCCACATTTGATATGTGGGAGGCTTTTAAAGAGAGGTTGATTGGCATGCAGGAGAGACATGTTCCTGTGAAAATGAGGATAGAAATGGCAAGATTAGGGAACCATGGACGACAGGTGAAATTGAGAGACTAGCTCAGAAGAAATAGGAAGCATACGTAAGGTCTGTCTTCAGTTGCCTAGACGAAGCTTTGGAAGAATATCGGGAATGTAGGGCGAATTGGAAACGAGGAGTTAAGAGGGCTAAAAGGGGACATGAGATATCTTTAGCAAACATTAAGGAAAATCCCAAAGCCTTTTATTCATATATAAAGAGCAAGAGGGTAACTAGAGAAAAGATTGGCCACTTAAGGACAAAGAAGGAAAGTTATGCGTTGAGTCAGAGAAAATGGGTGACATTCTTAACGTGTGCTTTGCATCGGTATTCACCAAGGAGAGGGACATGATGGATGTTGAGGTTAGGGATAGATGTTTGATTATTCTAGGTCAAGTCAGCATACGGAGGGAGGAAGTGTTGGGTATCCTAAAAGGCATTAAGGTGGATAAGTCCCCAGGTCCGGATGGGATCTATCCCAGGTTATTGAGGGAAGCAAGACAGGAAATAGCCAGGGCCTTAACAGATATCTTTGCAGCATCCTTAAACATGGGTGAGGTCCCGGAGGACTGGAGAATTGCTAATGTTGTCCCCTTGTTTAAGAAGAGTAGCAGGGATAATCCAGGTAAATATCGACCGGTGAGCCTGACGTCAGTGGTAGGGAAGCTGCTGGAAAAGATACTGAGGGATAGGATCTATTTCCATTTGGAAGAAAATGGGCTTATCAGTGATAGACAACGTGGTTTTGTGCAGGGAAGGTCATGTCTTACCAACTTAATAGAATTCTTTGAGGACGTGACAAAGTTGATTGATAAGGGAAAGGCTGTAGATGTCATATACATGGACATCAGTAAAGCGTTTGATAAGGTTCCCCATGGCAGGCTGATGGAGAAAGTGAAGTTGCATGGGGTCCAGGGTGTGCTAGCTGGATGGATAAAAAACTGGCTAGGCAACAGGAGATAGAAAGTAGTAGTGGAGGGGGGTTTCTCAAATTGGAGAACTGTGACCAGTGGTGTTCCACAGGGATCTGTGCTGGGACCACTGTTGTGTGATATACGTAAATGATTTGGAGGAAGGTATAGGTGGTCTGATTAGCAAGTTTGCAGATGACATGAAGATTGGTGGAGTAGCAGATTGTGAAGGGGGCTGTCAGAGATTACAGTAGAATATAGATAGATTGGAGAGTTGGACAGATAAATGGCAGATGGAGTTCAATCCGGGCAAATGCAAGGTGATGCATCTTGGAAGATCTAATTCAAGAGCAAACTATACATTAATGGAAAAGTCCTGGGGAAAATTGATGTACAGAAAGATCTGGGTGTTCAGGTCCATTGTTCCCTGAAGGTGGCAACGCAGGTCAATAGAGTGGTCAAGAAGGCATACGGCATGCTTTTCTTCATCGGACGGGGTATTGAGTACAAGAGTTGGCAGGTCATGTTACAGTTGTATAAGACTTTGGCTCGGCCACATTTAGAATACTGCATACAGTTCTGGTTGCCACATTACCAAAAGGATGTGAATGCTTTGGAGACGGTGCAGAGGAGGTTCACCAGGATGTTGCCTGGTATGGAGGGCGCTAGCTATGAAAAGAGGTTGAGTAGATTAAGATTATTTACATTAGAAAGACGGAAGTTGAGGGGGGACCTGATTGAGGTCTACAAAATCATGAGGGGTATAGACAAGATGGATAGCAAGAAGCTTTTACCCAGAGTGGGAGACTCAATTAATAGGGGTCATGAGTTCAAAGGGAGAGGAGGAAAGTTTATGGGAGATATGCATAGTAAGTTCTTCACGCAGAGGGTGGTGGGTGCCTGGAACATGTTGCCAGCGGAGGTGGTAGACGCAGACACGTTAGTGTCTTTTAAGATGTACTTGACAGGTATATAGATTGGCAAGGAGCAAAGGGATACAGACCCTTAGAAAATAGATGACAGGTTTCGACAGAGGATCTCAATTGGTGCAGGCTTGGAGGACCGAAGGGCCTGTTCCTGCGCTGTAATTTTCTTTGTTCTTTGTTCTTTCAATCCATCAATAATTTTTTTTTAAAAAATCAGTCTATGGGTTAGTGAATTCCACAGATTCCACATCCTTTGAGAAATAATTTCTCATCTGTTTTAAATCTGTTATCTCTCATTCTATGAGCTTTCATTCTAGATTACCCACATGAGAAAACACCCTTTCTGCTTTTACGTTGACAATCCCCTCTAGCATCTTCTTCCATTGATTAGCTCTCTTCTCGTTCTTCTGAACTCCAGAAAATATAGGTTTAAAGTTTCATTCTCTCTCAATAAGAGAAATCCCTCGTTTTTGGAATCAATTTAGTGAACCTCTTCTGAACTGCCTCCTATACAATTACATCTCTCCTCAAGTAAGGGAACCAAAATTGTACACAATACTCCAGGTATCATCTTATCAATGAAACACTTCCCTCTTTTTATATTCCATTCCTTTAGCAACAAATTCAATTTGCCTTCCTTATTAGCTGCTATACCTGCATACTAGTTTCCTGCAATTCTTCTGCACCAAAGTACTCTGAAGTTTTTCCCCATTTACATTAATGAGCTGCCTTTCTTTTTCTCCCACCAAAATGGATAACCTCACATTTATCCATGTTAAATTCCACCTGCCAAATTTTGGCCCATTAACCTAACCTATCTATATCCATCTGTAAATTTCTTATTTCTTGATTGCAACTTACTCTTCCTAATTATTTTAGAGTCATCTTCAAATTTAGCTATAATATTTTCTACATCCATGTCCAAATCATTAACATAGACTATAAATTGTTGTGGGCCAAGGACTGAACTCTATGGCACCTCACTAGTTAAATCTTGCCAAGTATAGAAAGACCCATTTAACGTGATTCTTGGCTTTCTGTTTATCCAAGCTAATAAATTACTCCCAATCCCATGTGATCTCACCCCGAGTATTAACTTTTTGTGCAGCACCTTGTCAAATGCCTTCCTGAAGTCAATGACAAAGGCCAAGTGTTTAGATTTTGGAATTTGGTGCACAGGGGAAAAGAAGCACTTTAAGTAAGGTTTACCCCAAGCATGGTGAACCCAGAGTTCAGTGAAGGGCAGGGAGGATGTGTTTCAGCCTCCAGGATTTTATTTTCAAATCTACGCAAGAACAAGTAAATTAGTAACTGGCATAATTAGACACTGTAGGTTTTATATAAGTATGGTACTGTTTTGTCAGTGTTTTAAAAATCACTGGCAATACTAAAACATGTTGGGATGCGTAGGCTATATTAATAATAAATTAAGTAATTAGCAATTTTAAATTAATTGACACATATTAGAGATGGCAAGGCAGATGATGTGCTACAAAATTGCAGAATGTGCGAGCTGTTATGATCCAAGGCAAACAAATCTGCAGTAAATTCTTGCAGCTGCAGCAACTTTGGTGCATGTTACTGAGCTAGAGTCTGAGCTGCAGACACAATAGCAAATTTGTCTGAATCTTTATCCCAGGACAGGGCATTCTGATTCAGTCAGTGGTCTGGGCAAGTGACTGCAAGTGAGGCAAGTAAGGGAACCTAGAGGACAGAAGAGTAGGAGCCTCAGACTTTGCAACTGTTGAGTGTTCATAGCTTGTATGAGAGAGAGTGAGGGCGACAAGGGACAGGACCAAAATGGTTACAGGATTCTGGTACAGGAAGCCATTCAGAGGGGGTGAAAATATGAACACTTATAGTGGTTGTATGTGAAATATAGTGAAGAGGTTTGACATGGTCCTCTGCAGCAAAGTAGGAGTCTAGACAGCTGCGTTATCTACCTGGTGCCAGGGTTCAGAATATCTGCTCCGGACTGAAGGAGGAACTTGCGGTGAGAAAGGGGCAGTTCAGTGGTTATGCTCCATGTAGGTACCAATGAAATAGGTAGAAATTGGAAACAAGTTCTGCTAAGGGAGTTTGAGAAGTTAGAAGCTAAATTAAGAAGCAGAACCTCAAAGGCAATAAGTTTCTGGATTGCCAAGTCAGCCATTAGCAAATTGGCTTAGGATGAATACAAACATTAAAATGAATGTGTGGCTTAATGGCTGGTGTGGAGAACTGAGTTCCAGTTTACAGACGATTGGCATCAGTACTGGGAAAGTGGGTTACACCATTGGGATGTTTCACCTGAACCTGTTGACTGTGTTCTCGTGAACTGTATAACTAGAGCAGTAGAGAGAGGGCTTCAAATTAAACAAGGATGAAGGATGACATTTGGCCAATTGTAACAAGTTAATTGGTAGAGTTGAATCGGAAGAGCAAAATATTGGAATGGATAATGAAGGGGAGAAATAGCGGGAAAGAACAGAGTATATACAGTCAAGACTAGATGATACACAATTTGATCATCTCTCCTTCTTTGGATCTAGAAAATACAGGTCTAATTTGGCCAATCTCTCTTCATATCCCCCATCCCGGGAACAAGTCTGGTGAACCTTTCTTGCACTCCTTGTTGAGAACCAGGCTCCAACATGGGACTCCATCAACAAACACATAGAAATGGACCCCATTCACAGACCTCTGTTAAAAACAAAAAGAACCGGAAGTGACAAGACCGTCACACCAGAGGATCATATAAATTCAGAATGGTGCCGAACACTAATGTTTTGATTAGAGGTTGCACTGATGATGTTGCCTAGAGTGGTAACGAAATGTCTGTGCACCATGGAACAACTGGCTCGGCAAACTAACAAACAACTATAACTTAGTGTCATGTGATTGCTGACCTTGTTAGGATCAAGGCAGGTGAATAGCTCTCCAACACTTCGAGATACATTGAAATGTGGTTATAACAGTGCATTTTGCAGATTGTGCATGCTACTGCCACTATGCACCAGGAATGAACGTTATGGGTAACTGAGTGGCTGCCACTCACGTAGCCTGCTTTGTCCTGCATTGTTTCATAGAATTTCATTGAATCTCTAGTGTGGAGACAGGCCCTTCAGCCCAACAAGTTCATACTGACTCTCAGACATCCCACCCAGACCCACCCCCCTATGACCCAACTAATCTACACATCCCTGAACACTATGACAATTTAGCATGGCCAATCCACCTAACCTGCACATCTTTGGACCATGGGAGGAAACCGGAGCACCCAAAGGAAACCCACACAGATACGGGGACAATGTGCAAACTCCACACAGACAGTCGCCCGAGGGTGGAATGAACCTGAGATCCTGGCACTGTTGGGCAGCAGTGCTAACCACTGAGCCACCATGCTGCCCCAATGTTGAGCTTTTTGGGCTCCGTTGGAGCTGCACTTATCCAGACAAGTGTGGAGTATTCCATCGCAATCTTGACTTCTATGATATACTTGGTTTCATGATTGCTAGAGATTTCAATGCTCAATCTATCCCCAGGATATTTATTTTTTTCTTTTGGGTCCTCTGTAACACTTGACACACTATATAAACTCAAGTACGTTAGGATTTGAAAACACAATACTTCATTATCCATGAAGGTTCTAACAATTACCTTGCACTGCAGAAAACAATACAGGAATTAGTTTGTTATCTGAAAAGCAATGTTTTGGCTATCTTAAACCTTTCACCTCTTTCTTCATTGCAACCTATCTTATCTCTTTCTAAGTTATAATTAGTGTTTTGTATTCCTTCAAAGCTGTGGCCAGAGAGGAATTAAAAATTTGTGTCAGAGCCCCTGCAACATTCTGATCCTAGATAGCAATTTTTCACTTAGTTTGTGAATCTTCATCGTATTGTAGCCTTTAACTATTTTGCATCTTAGATCTGAGAACAATAGTGTACTTGAGAGCCATTCACCTTAATATTTAATTCCTACTACAATCTTTAAGCTTTTAAAACCAAGATTAGGATCACGTATATTGTCTGTACTAGCTCATGTAGTCTTCGCCTCTATCCTTTTGAACTTCAACATGCTCCACTCTGGCCTTTGAATGTTCATCTAGTTTTGAGAACTCAGTAAGAAAGTATCTAGTAATCAAATTCTGTATACGTAATACATTCCAAAAGGTATTTAATTACAGGACTGAACAGAGTTTCAAAACCTTTATTCCTATGCCTTCATGTTTGATAAATCATAGTTTTGTATTTTATTCTTTAAATTTAACTTTGGTTGAAGTTTACAGTGCTCATAATCATAATTCTAAAATATACTAGAGGAAACTATATACAATTGTAGGCCATTATAATGAATTAGGCAGAATGACAGGGCCACTTTTTTTTGATCTCTGTAACTGATTGAAGACATCAAACCATGATTCAGCTTTTCAGGCATTTCCTGGAAAGATGCTGGTTTTTATAAATGCATTCTCATTCTCAACATTACATACATTTCAGAGTGAAAACAAACTTGAGATCAATTAAATTAGAGCATAAAAGTAAGGAAGTGATACTACACCTCTATAAACCATTGATCAGATCGTATTTGGAGTAACATGTCCAGGAAGAATGTTAAAACCCTGGACAGAGTTCAAAGGAGATTTGTTAGAATGATGCCAGGAATAAAGGATTTAGGATACAAGGAAAGATTAGAGAGGCTTCTTCTCTTTGGAAGAATGATGATTAAGAGGTGACCTCATTGAAATGTTATAAATTATGAAAAATTTTGACAGAGTAAAGAAGGATAGTCTGTTTCCAACAGTTGGTATGTCAGTAACTAGGGATCGCAATTTCAAGATTATCAACAAAAGAGCTAGGAATGAGGTGAGAAGAAACTTCTCTATAGATTCGTAAATTCATACTGTGCAGAAAAAAGCCCTTTGGCCCATCATGTCTGCACCAACATGAATATCACTAAACATGTGATAATCCCAATTTCCTGCTCTTGTCCCATATCCTTGAATGTCATAATATTTGAAGTACAATCCTTAAAAGAATATTTGGATGAGTAAGGTTTCTAGCCTCCACCACGGTCCCAGGCAGCACATTCCAGATTCCCACCACCAGAGTAAAAAAGTTTTATCCCAAATCCCCTCTGAATCCCCTGTGTGATTAACCCCTCAAACAATAGGAACAGCTGCTCTCTATTCACCCTGTCCATACCCTTCATAATCTTATACACCTCAATCATGACCCCCTTCATTCTTCTTTGCTTTAAAGAAAACAATCCAAGCCTACCTAGTCTCTCCTCATAGCTCAATTTCTCCATCTCGGGAAATATCCTGGTGACCGTCCTCTGTACCCTCTGTAAAATTCTATGGTTCTATGAAACAGATGATGAACATTTCACATGGAGTTACAACAGGCATGTACATAATGTTTGCTTTCAGTTTTTGAAATAGCTTTCACAGATACAGACCCATAATCACTATGTCTTGGCTATTTTACCGTTAAGTGGAATTACAAAAAAAATTACTACTTCTGCCATAGAGTAGAATTAATATTGGCTCTTTCGGACTCAGAAATAATTTGGAATATTTTACTAATTGCTATTTTATGCTCTCTTAGATGTTATGAGTTCAAATTAAGTGGTGGTAACAGGGTCTAATAATGATACAGTAGTTATGAGGTTTGTTAGATTGAGGCTTTAGTGATGAATTAGATAGGTTTTAAAGATTTGAAAATCCAGTCAGATAGTCATATCAGACTAATGGCCTGCAAGTGTTTTGTTTTACTTACTGTTCACCAGATGAATTAAGTGGTCCTCCCAGCCAGTCCATATGACTACAAGATCTGGTAGGGATTATTATTCCATCTCTGAATCATAATTTCAAAGAAAAGTCATACTGGACTTGAAACATTGACTCGGTTTCTCTCTCTACAGATGTTATCAGACCTATTGAGTTTCTCTCGTACTTCTTTTTATCTCAGATCTCTAACATCTGCAGCAGTTTGCTTTTACTTCCTTCATCTGAGCTGCCAGGTAAGGACTGTTTAGAAGTAGGGTCAACTCATTTCAAGGATAAGGAACAAGGAAATCAGGAAAAATTTCACTGACAGATTAACATATTGATGTTCACTAGTTCTTTGGGAAAGTCTGCATAATCAATCACCTTTATTTCTTATCAGAAAGGATGCACTTCCAAATTATGCCAAACCCTTGCCAGCCAATAGATTTGTTTTGTAGGAGGTACTTTACCATCAGTTTTTTGGACAGAGGCAGCAGACATTTGGAACACAACAAGATTCCACAAAAATCAATTCAATAAATGCCCAGATGAATTGACTTTGGTGATGGCTAAGGGGTAAATGTTGACCACAGCACCGTAGGGCAGCAGCTTTCCTGATACCTTACAACTAAAATTGCTGACTTTCATTTCTAAACTAAACTTAGATTGGTATATATGAGGGGGGAAACCTTCAAGGTTGTATTACAATGTGGTCACCAGATTCAAGATTGTGCATCGAGTTTGATTCTCTAATCTTCACTTTACTCCTCAGTCCTTGTTCTTTTATACAAGAAATTATACTGAAATGCATACACTAAACAAAATAATATCCCAGGTTTTGTACTAAGATCAAGGGTAAAGTTACAAGGTTGCTAAACAGTAAATTGACAGGGAATTTGGACATCGGTACATGCACAGTAAAAGGTAGAAATCAGGAAGTCGCTGTCTTATTGCCCTGCTCCTTCAGAGGGTTTACCATTATAATATCATAGAGAATTTAGCATTGAAATACATTAAAGGGTTGAAAGTTGCTGTATTTACCCACTTCACACTCAATAAACATGACGGAAAATGTTGCAGCTTCTCTATCCAAGAGTAACTAAGTTTTTAAAGGTGTAGTAAGTCTTAATCATTACAAACAGCTCTCTTTCTTGCTGATAATCTAACCTCTCCTTATTTCACTTTCTGCTCATTTTTTAAAATTGAAGTTAAAACTTATACTTTCTTGTTTAGACTCTGTTACATAACTGAGAAGGGGAAGTTCAGGTGCTCCACATGAGGAACCGCAAATGCAACAGAGGGCTCTGATGAGAAGGGACAACAAGGATTCTGGGAGAAGTCAGCACAGTCACTATTATTGATAAAAGGTACTGCAGATGCTGGAGAATCCGAGATAACAAGCATGGGGCTGGATGAACACAGCAGGTCAAGCAGCATCATAGGAGCAGGAAAACTTGACGTTTCGGGCCTAAACCCTTCATCAGAAATTTTCTGATGAAGGGT
>JAHRHZ010000052.1:456866-499581 GCA_024137785.1 Ginglymostoma cirratum | reverse complement strand
TGCTCCTATGATGCTGCTTGACCTGCTGTGTTCATCCAGCCCCATGCTTGTTATCTCACAGTCACTATTATTGCTTGTTTTGAATAGCAGCCTTACCTTGGTCAGTAACTGGAAACTGGAACCAGGTATTTTGGGTCTGGTTTCAAGTAGCAGCCTTACTTTAATCCATTACATAGGGCGTATCTAGGGAGCGGCAGTTTATGACCTTACAATTTGAGAATTGGTAATTCTGATTGGTAATTAGTGGTCAGGTGATCAACATTTTTTTCCCCTTAGCTTCAACTTTTTATTAACCTATTCAAACCAATAAGATTTTAATATAGCGAAATTTACGCTGGTGACACAGTAGTACAGTTCTGGGATTTAGAGTAGTACCGAGGCTGTTTACAGAAGTGTTTTAGTATTTTTCAGAGAGAATCTAATGCTAGGGACCATTTAGTTGGCTGTACATTAATTGTTAATTCAATAGCTGCTGGAGGGTAAAGATGGCAGTGGGGTAATATGCCTCTTCTACATAATTTGGGAAATCAGTGTTACCAATGGGTTTTAGAGACATAGTCACACCCAAGATTCAGGCTATCCCCCGATCTAACACATATACCATTTGGGTGTGTGTATGTGTGGGTGTGGATGTGCATGTATGACCTAAAAAGGGATGTTGACAGCAGCAGTGGCACCACAGCCAGCTCTGTCGTACACCAAGAAGAATAAAAGTGCAGGATAGGAGTGGTAACAGGGAACTCCATAGTCAGGGGCACAGATAGACATTTCTGAAGCCACAAAAGACATTCCACGATGGTGTGTTGTCTCACTGGTGCCAAGTACAGGGATGTATCTATGGGACATTCTTAAAAGGGACGGCAAGCAACCAGAAGTCATGGTATGCTTTGGTACTAACGACATTGACAGAAAGTGTGTCAAGGTCCTGCAAAGATAGTTCAAGGAGTTAGGTTATAATTTGAAAAGCTGGACCTCTAGGATTGTAATCTCAGGATTACTCCCCTGTGCCATATGCCAGTGAGATTCAGAATACAAAGACAGAACTGTAAAATGCATGGCTAAAGAGCTGGTATAGAAGGGAGGGCTTCAGATATGTGGATCATTGCATTGTACACCAGGTCAGGTTGCACCTAAACTGGAGGGGCCCCAGTATCCTAATAGAGAGTTGGGCACCAGACCAGTAGGTCACCAAGTGGAAATGACTGTGGAGTTAGACACAAAGCTCAGTAAGGCTAAGAGAAAGAGCAGTCACGGCGAGGTTATTGAACATGATGAAACTGGCAGACTGAAGTGTATTTGTTTTAACGGCAGGAAAATAACAGGCAAGACAGGTGAACTTGGAGATTGGATTAGTACATATAACCATGATGTAGCTATTATAGAGACTTGGTGAGAAAGGGACAAGACGAGTAGCTTAACGTTCCAGGGTTTAAATGTTTCAGGTGAGAAAGAGAGGGGTGTACAAAGGGTTGGGGAGTTGTTCCTGATTAATTAGAATAAAGATACACTGGGGGAAGGATATCTTGGAGTGTACATCCAGCAAGGTCATATGGGTAGAACTCAAAGAATGAGAGGAGTGCAATCACTTTGATGGAATTGTACTACCAACCTCCTAACAGCCAGCAAGTGATAGTGAAACAGAAATGTGGATTATACAAAAATGTGAAAACCACAGGATTGTTATGGTGAAGCTCTGTGTCGAGGGTTTGGACAGGGAGGAATTTGTCAGGTGCCCTGAAGATTTCTTGGAGGAATATGTAAATACTCAAACCCAGGGAAGGGGCCACACTCGACCTGAAATAGGAGAATGAATCCTGCCAGGTGTTTGAAATTACTGTGGGAGACCATCTTGGGAATAGTGGCCATAATTCCTTAAATTTTAAGTTACTTATGGAAAAGGCTAAGACTAGTCCTTGGATGAAAGTACTAAATTGGAGGACGCCCATAGCACACAGTATTAGGTAGAAACTGGGGAATGTAGCTCGGTGGTGGCTGTTTGAGGGTAAATCCTTACCTGACGTATGGGAATCATTTAAAGGCCAGTTGATTAGTGTTCAGGAATAGCATGTTGCTGTGAAAATGAAGAATAATGATGGCAAAATTCAGGAACTTTGAATGACAAGAGAAATCGTGAGCTTAGTCAACACAAGAAAGGAGGCACATATAAGGTTCAGGAAACTTAAGACAGACAGAGCCCTTGACAGCATATAAAGACAGCAGGAAAGAATAAGGAGTTAGGAGGACTAAAAGGGGCCACAAGATACAAACAGGATTAAGGAATATTCTTTGGCGTTTTATATGTAAACAAGGATCAAGAGGGTAGCCAGGGAAAGGTTAGGTCCACTAAAGGACAAAGGAGTACATTTACATGTGGAGCTGGAGAAGTGGGGGACATCCTTAATGAATACACTGCAGCTGTATTCACAAAGGAGAAGGACGTGGTGGATGGGTGAGTCTACAGAGGGGACAATTGATATTCTAGGGCATGCCAATAGAAAAGTTATTGATGTGGATTTAAACTAGCTCAGCAGGGGCATGGGAACCTGTGGTGTAGTTCCAGTACAGAGGAGGATGACAGTAGGGAGGACATGGACAGGATTTCACCGTCACAGGCAAAGTTCCAGGGATGTGGAGGAGAGGATCGGCAAAACGATTCTGGGCAGGAGTGAAAGGAACAAGGTGGTCGTTATGGGAGACTTTAACTTCCCCAACATTGACTGGAAATGCTATAACTCTAGTATTTCGGATGGATCGGTTTTGTCCAATGTGTGCAGGAGGCTTTCCTGACACAGTATGTCGAAGGGCCGACAAGAGGGGAGGCCACACTGGATCTGGTACTTGGTAATGAACCAGGCCAGGTGTTTGATTTAGTGGTAGGTGAGCACTTTGGAGACAGTGACCATAATTCAGTTACGTTTAGTTTAGCAATGGAAAGGGATAGGAACATGCCACTGGACAAGAGTTATAGATGGGGGAAGGGCAATTATAATGCGATTAGGCAAGACTTAGGAGGGATAGAATGCGGTACCAAAATGCAGGGGATGGGGACAATCGAAATGTGGAGCTGGTTTAAGGAACAGATATTGCGTGTCCTTGATAGGTATGTCCCTGTCAGGCAGGGAGGAAGTGATAAGGTAAGGGAACCTTGGTTGACAAAAGAAATTGTATCTCTTGTTAAGCAGAAGAGGGAGGCTTATGTGACATTGAGACGAGATGGTTCAGATGAGGCGATGGAGAGTTACAGATTAGCTAGGAAGGATTTAAAGAGAGAGTTAAGAAGAGCAGGGAGGGGACATGAGCAGTCATTAGCAGGTAGAATTAAGGAGAACCCTAAAGCTTTCTATAGGTGTGTGGGGAATAAAAGGATGACTAGGGTAAGAATAAGGCCAGTCAAAGACAGAAGTGGGAAGTTGTGTGTGGACCCTGTGGAGATCGGAGAGGCGCTAAACAGATATTTCTCATCTGTTTTCACTCAGGAAAAGGAGAATATTGTAGAGGAGAAGACTGAGATACAGGCTATTAGACTTGAAAGGATTGAGGTTAGTAAGGAGGAGGTGTTATCAATCCTAGAAGGTGTGAAGGTAGATAAATCCCCTGGGCCGGATGGAATTTTTCCGAGGATTCTCTGGGAAGCTAGGGAGGAGATGGCGGAGCCTTTGGCCTTGATCATTGTCTACAGGTTTAGTACCAGAGGACTGGAGGATTGCAAACGTTGTGCCCTTGTTCAAGAAGGGCAGTAGAGATGACCCAGGTAACTATAGACCAGTGAACCTTACATCTGTTGTAGGAAAAGTTTTGGAAAGGATTATAAGAGATAGGATTTATAATCATCGAGCAAGCAGCAATTTGATTGGAGATAGTCAACATGGATTCGTCAACGGCAGGTCGTGTCTCACAAACCTCATTGAGTTTTTTGAGAAGGTGACCAAGCACTTGGATGAGGGTAGGGCAGTTGATGTGGTGTACATGGACTTCAGTAAAGCCTTTGATAAGATTCCACATGGTAGGCTATTGGAGAAAATGCAGAGGCATGGGATTGAGGGAGATTTAGCAGTTTGGATTAGAAACTGGCTTTCTGAAAGAAGGCAAAGAGTGGTGGTTGATGGAAAATATTCAGCCTGGAGTCCAGTTACTAGTGGTGTGCCACAAGGATCTGTTTTGGGACCACTGCTGTTTGTCATTTTTATAAATGGCTTGGACGCAGATATAGGTGGATGGGTTAGTAAGTTTGCAGATGACACTAAAGTCAGTGGAGTGGTGGACAGTGTGGAAGAATGTTGCAGGTTGCAGGGAGACTTGGATAAACTGCAGAATTGGGCTGAAAGGTGGCAAATGGAGTTCAATGCAGGTAAATGTGAGGTGATGCACTTTGGGAAGAATAATAGGAAGGCAGAATATTGGGTCAATGGAAAGATTCTTGGTAGTGTGGATGTGCAGAGGGATCTTGGTGTCCAGGTACATAGATCCCTGAAAGTTGCCACCCAGGTTGATAGTGCTGTTAAGAAGGCATACGGTGTGTTAGGTTTCATTGGTAGAGGGATTGAGTTCCGGAGCCATGATGTCATGCTGCAACTGTACAAAACGCTAGTGCAGCCTCACTTGGAATATTGCGTACAGTTCTGGTCGCCCCATTACAGGAAGGATGTGGAAGCATTGGAAAAGGTGCAGAGGAGATTTACCAGGATGTTGCCTGGTCTGGAGAGAAGGTTTTATGAGGAAAGGCTGAGGGACTTGGGTCTGTTCTCATTGGAGAGAAGAAGGCTAAGAGGGGATTTAATAGAGACATACAAAATGATCAGAGGATTAGATAGGGTGGACAGTGAGAGTCTTTTTCCTAGGATGATGACATCGGCTAGTACGAGGGGGCATAGCTGCAAATTGAGGGGTGATAAATTTAAGACCGATGTCAGAGGCAGGTTCTTTACTCAGAGAGTGGTAAGGGCGTGGAATGCCCTGCCTGCCAATGTAGTTAACTCAGCCACATTAGGGGCATTTAAACAGTCATTGGATAAGCATATGGATGATGATGGGATAGTGTAGGGGGATGGGCTTAGATTAGTTCACAGGTCGGCGCAACATCGAGGGCCGAAGGGCCTGTTCTGCGCTGTATTGTTCTATGTTCTATGTTGGGTGTTTTGAAATGCTTTATGGTAGACAAAACCCCAGGACCTTGCCAGAATGCTGAGAGAGGCAGGTGAGAAAATTGCTGGGGCCTTGTGTGGAATCTTTGTATCCTCTTTTGTCGCAGAAGAGGTCCAAGAGGAGTGGAGAGTAGTTAACATTGCTCCTTTAAGAAGGACATTAGGGATAATCTGGGAAATTACAGGCCAGTGAGTCAGTGGTGAGGAAATTATTGAAGAATGCTCTTAAGGACAGGATATACTCAAATTTGGAAAAATATGAACTTGTTAGTGATAGGCAACATGATTTGGTGCAGGGAAGGTTGTTTCTCACAAACTTGTTTGAATTTTTGGAGGAAGTGACAAAGATGATTGAGGCTAGGGCAATTAATGTTGTATACATGGACTTTAGCAAGACCTTTGACAAGGTCCCTCATGGCAGGCTGATACAGAAAGTGAAGTCACATGGGATCTGTGATGAGCTAGTAAGATGAATACAGAACTGGCTTGGCCAAAGAAGACAAAAAGCAACAGTGGCAGGCTGTTTATCTGACTAGAGATCTATAGCTAGTGAATTTCCACAGGGATCAGTGCTGGTACCCCTGTTGCTTGAAATGTATGTGAATGATTTGCAGGAGAATGTAGGTGGTCTGATTAGTAGGTTTGCAGATGACACAAAGATTGGGGGAGCTGTGGACAGTGATGAGGATTGCCAGAGGATACAGCAGGATATAGATAGAACAAACTTGAACAAAGAGATGGCAGATGAAAATAATCCAGACAAATGTGCGATAATGCATTTTGGAAGGTCTAATGCAGGAAGGAAGTATACAGTAAATGGCAGAACCCTTAGTAGCATTAACATACACTAGGATCGAGACGTACAGGTCC
This sequence comes from Ginglymostoma cirratum, assembly GCA_024137785.1. Lineage (NCBI taxonomy): Eukaryota > Metazoa > Chordata > Chondrichthyes > Orectolobiformes > Ginglymostomatidae > Ginglymostoma > Ginglymostoma cirratum. Next base: position 493,570 of record JAHRHZ010000052.1, on the reverse strand, counting down.
ACAGTTCCTTGAAAGCAGCAACACCAGTAGGTAAGGTGGTCAAGAAGGCTTATGGCATGCTTGCCTTCATTGGTCGGAGTAGACAGTATAAAAATTGGCAAGTCATGTGGCAGCTGTACACAACTAGAGGTTGGTCAAATTTGGAATACTGTGTACAGTTCTAGTCACCACACTATCAGAAGGATGTGGAGGTATTGCAGAGGATACATAAAAGCTTTTCCAGAACTTTGCCCAGTTTGATATTAGCTATGAGGAGAGATTGGTCAAATTTGGGCCAGGTTAAGAGACACAATCAGGGAACTTATTCTATGAGGTTCACCTGGCTGGCTTCATTCCAATTATTACATCCCTCTACCTCTAAGGTGAGAGATGTAGGCCTATTCTTTTCCCTGTAGCTTCTCCTGGGGCATTTTTGCACCAGATATGGTTCTTCTGATTCTGCCTCGGGATACTGCCTTGTAGCCCATGTCTTGCGCCTGAGGTGTCTCAGCCAAAATTCATCGTCTTCAGACGCTAACGGCATCAAGGCTATGATGTCTGATGTATCCATTTCAGACTCCAAGGTTTCTTCCTCTCGCTGGAAGAGGAGAACAAATGGGTTCTTACAGCCTTGCTGGATGTTCTGAGGGGCTGGGTACGTTTTGCTCCTGCCCGTTTGCAAGATTACAGCTTTCATGTGATCCACGTGCTTGTTCAGGGACAGGGACAGCTCAAGGTCTACCCCAGTTCGACATTTATCTCGATGACGTGCTAGTAACTGGGAAGACTTATAAAGGCCATCTTGAGAACTCGGACATTGTGCTTAAACATTTCTCCTTATCTGAACTCACGGAACCTGACCTCACCACAACCATGCCTCTTACCCATGTAGGGCAGTTCTGTCGTTTTGACACCAAACTTCATCGCCTGAAGTAAACTTGCTTAGAGGAGCCTTATATTGAGTATTGGTGTTCCTGATGTTGTTTCAACCCCAAGGTCCAGGAATATCAGGTTTAACCTGGTGTGGAGTCTTCTCCCCATTAGCAACTCTCCTAGAGCTGTCCCTGTAGTTGTATGAGGGGTGATCCTATAATCGAATAGAAGTCGGGACATTTTGGTATTGAGTGAAGTTGTCAGCTGTTTCTTTAAGCCCACCTTCAAAGTTTGTACTGCTCTTTCTGTCAGAACATTGGACAATGGATGGTATGTAGCTGTCCTTACATGCCAAATGCCATTTGACTTGAGGAAATATTCAAATTCCCTGCTGGTAAATGATGGCCCACTGTCTGTGATGATTACCTCTGGGAGTCTGCATTTTGCAAAAGAAGCTCGTAACTTTTCAATCATCATCCCCATGTTTGACAAATGAACTCCATGCATGCCCAACCGCTTTGAGTGGCCGTCCACAATGACTTAAAAACATACAGTCCATGAAGGACCAGCATAGTTGAAGCATAACCAAATCCATGGCTTACCCGGCCATGCTATGAATTTCAGGGAGCTGCTGGTGGTAATTATTGTCCTTGTTGGCACTCTGGGCTCTGGTCCACCAAAGCGGCTATGTCTGCATCCAGCCCTGACCACCAGACATAACTTCTTGCTAACATCTTCATTTTGGAAATGCCTGGAATACCCGGGTGGATGTCAGCAAGTATCTTTGCTCAGGTCAATCATTCTTGCTCCCCATAACAATATGTAATTCTCAATCTGGTCTCACTGGCTCCGGAAATTCTGGTTGTCATGGCTCTTTTTTTTTCCCATCACCACCAGCTGTTTTAGTTTTGCCAGGATGGGATCTTTTTGATATAGTCAGTGGAGACCGCGAGAATGTCGAATGTATAAAACCAGAACAGACTCTGTAGTGGCAGAACCACCAGTAGTGTGTCCGCCAGTGAGAGGTGGTTCAAAGCATCCACATTTGCCATATGTCCTCCCTGAATTTCTTCCAACTTGTAATTGTACACACTCAAAATAACAGCCCATGTCTGAATTCGACTTGAAGCTATGGGTGACATGGCCCTGTCCTCTAAGTAGCCCTAGCAAGTGTTTGTTATCTATTAATGTTATAAATTTACTTCTGTAAAAGTATTTTTGGAACCTTCTCATTACCAGAACTGGCCGTCAAACTTTCCTTTTCCATCTGGGCATAACTCTGTTTAGCAGTCACCAAAGTCTGGGAAGCATATGCTTTCAGGCATTCTTCTCCACTGGTGAGCTAACACTACCCAATACTGCCCAGGGAGGCATTGCATGTCAGCACCACATCCCACTTGAGATCGTAGTGTGCCAACACCATAGACGACAATAGCTGTTTTCTCACTTCCCTAATGGCTACATCTCCGCTACAAGACTATTTGCAAGGCTGACCCTTTTTCTATAGTGGGTGCAAGAATGCCAGGATGGAGGTTAGGTTACATATGAATTTTCTGTAATAATTCCCCACCCAAGGGAAGACCTAAGCTCCAGTTAAGACATGGGAGCTGGAGTACATTTCATCACACTCACTTTATCTTGCAACTGGCGTAACCTGGTCTTTTCGACTCTGTAGCCCAATTAGGTCACTTGGAGTGCCTGGAAAACACATTTTTCTCTCCCAAGGCATACACATGCCTTGGAGAAATGTTTAAGTATAATGTCCAAGTTCTCTAGATGCTCTTTATGAGTATTCCCAATTATTAGCATGTCATCCAGATAAATGTCGAACTGGGGTTGACCTTGTAAAATGTTCTCAATTGTCGACTGGAAAATGGTACAGGCTGATGACACCCCAAAAGGCAGTCTTGTATATTGGTACAAACCCTTATGGGTATTAATTCTAGCATACATCTGAGAATCCTCATCTATTCGCAATTGTGAGTATGCATGGCTCATGCCCAGCTTCATGAAGGACAGCATCCCCACTAATTTTGCATACAAGCCCTCTTTTTCACTTTATACAGTTGCAAAAAGAAGTTTACCATTTATTTGAAATCTGCACAAAGGCAAACCGACTCATTGAGTTTCACAATCAGTATGACCCATTCTGCAAGCGATTAATTGATGATTCCTTCGCTTTCCAGCCTCCTGATTTGTGCCTCTACTTTTGCTAATGTGGCAAAAAGTATTGGGCAGACCTTGCAGAATAGTGGAACTGCTTCCTGGTCAACATGTAAAGTAGCCTTGGCCCCTTTGATTGTCCCTAGACCTTCCTGAAAAACTTCTGAGTATTTAATTGGGACAACACTCAGGCAATGATTTTCCAATTGAAAAATGTTAAGCTAATCAAATTGAATTTTCTCAACCAATTTTGCTCCATTAAGCTTGGGCCTGAGCCTTTTACTGCAATCGGTGGTAACTGAACCAGATGTTTCTCACCAGAGACCAGAACCAAAGAAGTTGTCCCCATAATCTTTAGCAGTTCCCCAGCATAGGGTTCTTAGCCTGGCTAAGGTCTTGTGCACAACTCAAGGATTGGAGAGCAAACCTTGGTAAAGACTGGTTCTGCAATCACTGATATAGCCGCACTAGAATCGACCTCCATTAGAACTTGTTGACCAAATAACCAGATGTTTATTTTAAAAGAAACCAAAAGAACTGCGGATGCTGTAAATCAGGAACAAAAACAGAAGTTGTTGAAAAAGCTCAGCAGGTCTAGCAGCATCTGTGAAGGAAAAGCCAGAATTAACAGAACAGATTCTGAGGAAGGGTCAACGGACCTGAAATGTTAACTCTGATTTTTTTTCTTCACAGATGCTGCCAGATGATTTACAACATCTGCAATTCTTTTGGTTTCTATTTCATTTTGAATGGTTCTGATTTGGATGTTGCCAAGCAATTTAACAGTTCAAAACCAGTTGCAGGTGGATTTTCCAGGATGTGTACTCTCCTTGATACTGGTCTATGAGTTCTCTTACTCAATTTAGGTCTGGTGGGAATCTTTTGCTGTCTCAAGTCCGCTAACTGGCAGCAAATACAATGGCCTGTCAGCCAGCATCCTCAAGAAAAGGTTAACCATTTGGCAAAGGCTTTTTTTTTTGTTTTGGGATTTTGCTGTGGGTTGACCTAGAGTCCCTCTGTTCAGGATATGTCCTGATTAAAGCTCTGTAATGGCCTTCACTCAAGTGGTGATCCCCAAGATCAGTCAGTCTAGTGAGGGTGGTCCCTTCCATTGGAATGCTCTGTAACTCATCGACTACACTTGCAGCATTTTCAAATGACAAAGCCAGTTGTAGTGCCTGTTTTAAGTCTGGTTGGGCTTCAGCTGCTAGGTGCTTTTGCATGGTCACATCATTAACCCACAACCAGTCTTTCATCTCACATCTCACTTAGGATTAAACCAAAATCACATACCTCTGCCAGTCGTCTTAATCTCATCAAAAATCCTGATACGGATTCCCCTGAATCTCAAGCTGCCAAGTAAAACTAATAGCATCTCAGGATTAAAGGAGGCTTTGGGTTGTAATATTCCTTAGCTAAATCTGTCAAGTCTTGAAAGGTTTTAATATCTGGTGACTCATGGAAAGTTAGGATTCTAATAGCTGAAAAAGTTGTAAGTCCACAAGGGGTCAGGGGCATTACTCATTGCTTTTCATCTGCCCAATGTCATGTGCCCAGAAAAAAAACACACATGCTTTCCACATACTGGGGCCAGTCTTCGACAACAGGACTGAATAGTCAAGCTTCCCAAATAGCAGGATGATGCCAGAAATGCTTACTCCAACTCAACTCTGACTGTTGCAAGCAAATTTCTTCAGGGGCGTGTTTTTGTCTCATCACCACTGAAATAACTCCATGAGGGCCAATATACAGTCACTAAGCCACCCTTTATTTACATGTGCATAGGGCATGAACTAATCTAACTAACTCAGAGCTGGCTCCTAAAGTGATTGGAATCCCTAATGCTCCTGCTTATATCTGTCAGCCAGGACTCCTTGATTGGGGCTGTTAACTTGGTCCAATCAGATAACTGATATTCTGTGAGGTCCACCTGGCTGACCTCATTCCAATCACTACAACACTCTGAAGAAATTCAGACACCACCTTATTTTCAGAGTTAGATATTGTCCACGTCCATTGATGAGACTGTTACCTCACAACCCTGCCATGTATTTGCTGTTGTGTGAACTGTTGTGAAAACACACTGTTGCACAAGTCAAACCACAGCCTGTTACAAATGGACTTCTATCCTGAATTCAAATGGATTTTCTGATTTTCAGCAGGTTAAAAGGATAATACCGTTCATTACAATATAGTACTTGTCTTATTCAACTGTTCAGGGAGCTGTTCATCATAATAATCTCCGGTGATCACTGTTACAGTAATTGCATTGGACAGCAGTTTAAATTTCAGACTGTCTGTAATAAAAAATAGAACAATGTAAAGATGCAGCTTTTCCTATGAGGATATACAAATGGCTTACAGAAGTATAATGATAGTAAAATGTAGGGTAGTTTGATCTTAGAGTGTTATAATAGGTTGGCACAACATCGTGGGCCAAAGGATTGCTGTATTGTTGCTGTGCTGTATTGTTCTATGTTCTAAAATATTGTGGATGGTGGAAATCTGAAACAAACACAGAGTGCTCGAGAAACTCAGCTGGTCTGATAAGTCCGAGTTCAGAACTGAAGAACAGTCATGCCAGACTTGAAACATTAAGTCTATTTTGATTTGTTTTGAGTCAATTTATTGTAGTCACATGTACCTAAGTCCAGTGAAAAGATTTGTTTGCAAGCAGTGCAGGCAGATCACAGCAAACAAGGGTATACAGATCATAGGGTACTTAGGCACAGTGAGGCATTTAGGTTACACTGCACAGGAAATGTGCAAAGCAAGATCAACATTAGCAAGATCAACATTATTTGAAGTTAGAGAGTCCATTCAGTCTAATAATGACAGGAAGGAAGTTGTTCTTAAACTTGTTGGTGCATGTATTCAAGCTTCTGTATCTTCTGCCTGATGGAAGAGATTGTCGGAGACAATTACCAGGGTGGGAGGGGTCCTTGATGATGTTGGCAGCCTTTCCACATCAATGAGAAGTGTAAATGCAGTCCATGGATGGGAAGTTGGCTTCCATGATGGTCTAGGCTGTGCACACAACATTCTGTAGTTTCTTCCGGTCCTGAGGAGAGCGTTGCCATACCAGGCTGTTATGCATCTGGATAGTAAGCCTTCTGTGGGGCACCGATAAAAGTTGATGAGGGTCCTTATGAACATGCCAAGTTTCCTAAGCTGCCTGAGGAAGCAGAGGCATTTACGTGGGAAGTTCATGGCAGATTGTCAGTTATCATCGTTCCTAGGAACTTGATACTCTCAACCCTCTCAACTTCTGCTCCGTTGATGTTGATTGGGGCATGTTCTCCTCCTGTCTTTCTGGGCTTTGAGATCAGTCTGTTGGGGATTATGGTGTTGAACGCAGAGCTGTAGTCAATGAGTAGGAGCCTGATGTAGGTGTCCTTGTTGTCCAGATGTTCCAAGGATGAGTGCAGGGCGAAGGAAATAGTGTCCACTGTGGACCTGTCACATCAGTTGGCAAATTATTAGGGATCAAGGCAGGCTGTAAGGCTATGATTAGCTTCTTGAAGCATTTCATGATTATGGAGGCCAGAGTTATTGGGTGGTAATCATTAAGGCACGTTTGTTTGTGCTTTCTTTGGTACTGGGATGATGGTGGTCTTCTTGAAACAGGTGGGGACTTTGGCTTGTAGGAGGGAGAGGTTGAAGATGTCAGTGAATACCTCTGCCTGCTGGTCCACACAGGATGAAATGCATGGCTAGGGATTCCATCCAAGCCCATCGCATTCCTTGGGTTGACTCTCGGGAATGATGTCTGCAGTGGTGATGGAGGGAACAGGTGCATCTGGAGCTATCGGGACAGGTGACACAGAGCCGCTGGTCTTCTGCTCAGACCAAGCATAGAAAGCATTGAGCACAACAGGGGCATGTTTTTGTCTGCTAACTTGCTCTTTTTCATTTGGTATGCCATTATGTTGTGTCAGCCTTGCCACAGACACTGGGTGACCACATAAAGAACAAAGAACAAAGAACAAAGAAAAATACAGCACAGGAATAGGCCCTTCGGTCATCCAAGCCTGCGCCGATCGAGATCCTCTGTCTAAACCTGTCATCTATTTTCTAAGGGTCTGTATCCTTTTGCTCCCTGTCCGTACATGTACCTGTACCAGATACATCTTAAAAGACACTAACGTGTCCGCGTCTACCACCTCCGCTGGCAATGTGTTCCAGGCACCCACCACCCTCTGCGTAAAGAACTTTCGACGCATATCTCCCGTATACTTTCCTCCTCTCACTTTGAACTCATGATCCCTAGTAATTGAGTCTCCCACTCTGGGTAAAAGCTTCTTGCTATCCACACTGTTTATACCTCTTATAATTTTGTAGACCTCAATCTGTCTTTCTAATGTAAATAATCCTAATCTACCCAACTTCTCTTCATAGCTAGCGCCCTCCATACCAGGCAACATCCTGGTGAACCTCCTCTGCACCGTCTCCAAAGCATTCACATCCTTTTGGTAATGTAGCAACCAGAACTGTATGCAGTACTCTAAATGCGGCCGAACCAAAGTCTTATACAACTGTAACATGACCTGCCAACTCTTGTACTCAATACCCCGTCCGATGAAGAAAAGCATGCCATATGCCTTCTTGACCACTCTATTGACCTGCGTTGCCACCTTCAGGGAACAATAGACCTGAACACCCAGATCTCTCTGTACATGAATTTTCCCTAGGACTTTTCCATTTACTGTACAGTTTGCTCTTGAATTAGATCCTCCAAGATGCATCATCTCGCATTTGCCCGGATTGAACTCCATCTGCCATTTATCTGTCCAACTCGCCAATCTATCTATATTCTGCTGTAATCTCTGACAGTCCCCTTCACAATCTGCTACTCCACCAATCTTCATGTCATCTGCAAACTTGCTAATCAGACCACCTATACCTTCCTCCAAATCATTTACGTACATCACAAACAACAGTGGTCCAAGCACAGATCCCTGTGGAACGCCTCTGGTCACAGGTCTCCAATTTGAGAAACCCCCTTCCACTACTGCTCTCTGTCTCCTGTTGCCTAGCCAGTTTTTTTATCCATCTAGCTAGCACACCCTGGACCCCATGCAACTTCACTTTCTCCATCAGCCTGCCATGGGGAACCTTATCAAACGCCTTACTGAAGTCCATGTATATGACATCTACAGCCTTTCCCTCATCAATCAACTTTGTCACGTCCTCGAAGAATTCTATTAAGTTGGTAAGACATGACCTTCCCTGCACAAGGATTAGTTTAGGCGCCCAATTTAGTCAGTACTGCCTCCTGGCATCTCTGATGGCTTTGCAGAGATCATATCTGGGTTTTCTGTATAAGTCTGGGTCATCCAACTTGAATGCTGCATGCCTGGTCTTCAGTAGGCAGTGTATTTCCCAGTTTATCCAATGTTTCCAGTTGGAGAACACCCACATTGACTTCTTTGGCATGTAGTCCTCCACGCATTTGTCAATGAAGTCTGGAATAGTGGTGGTCTTTTCATTTAGGTTTTCCACTAAGTACTTAAATATGGTCCAGACGACTAATTCTAAACAGTCTCTGAGGACCTCTTCTGCTGCGTCAGACCACCATTATACTACTTTCTATGAAGGATCCTCCCATTTCAGTTTTTGCTTATAATCTGGAAGGAGGAACACAGCACTGTGATCTGATTTTCCAAATTGTGGACGGGGGTTGGAGTGAAAGGTGTCTTAGGCTATGTAACATTGGTCCAGGATTGTCCGTCCTCTAGTGGGGCAGGAGATATGTTGGTGCTCTCCACAGATCTGCCAGATGTGTTGAGTTTCTTCAGCGTTCTCTGTGTTTGTATCATATAAAGACCATGCCGAAAATTATTCCAGTTACAATGCAATATTTAAAAAAGGGAATAATTTCATAACCTTCGCAGGTCTGACAGTGAAGAGAAGTCAGAGTTAATGTTCCGGGTCTGGTGACCATTCCTCAGAACTGATGGTAGCTAGGAAAATGTCAGCTTATATGCACAAGATAGGGTGGGGGGAGGGGTTAAGGAGTAAATGATAGGTGGTGATAGAGCCCAAAGAGAGGGAAGCATAGTTGGATAGACAAAGGAGTGGATAACAATCTGGCTTGGAGAATGAATAGCTGTTAATGGATAGTAGGAACTGCTGATGCTGGAGATCTAAGATAACAAGGTGTAGAGCTAGATGAACACAGCAGGCCAAGCAGCATCAGAGGGTCCAGGCCTGAAACGTCTAGGCCTGGATGGAGTCCCTAGCCATGCATTTCATCCTTTCTGGACCAGCAAGCAGAGGTATTCACTGACATCTTCAACCTCTCCCTCCTACAAGCCAAAGTCCCCACCTGTTTCAAGAAGATCACCATCATCCCAGTACCAAAGAGAGCACAAGCAAACGTGCCTTAATGATTACCACCCAAAAAGTCTGGCCTCCATAATCATGAAATGCTTCAAGATGCTAGTCATAACCTTACAGCCTGCCTTGATCCCTAACAATTTGCCAACTGATGAGACAGGCCTGCTCCTCTGATGCTGATTGGCCTGCTGTGTTCATCCAGCTCTACACCTTGTTATCTCAGCTGTTAATGGAGGCTGTTAATGGCTAACAATAGGTAGTGTGTAATAGCAGACTATGTGATAACAAGGACTGGTGTCTGCAGCTGAGAGCGAGGACATGGGAGAGTTCAGGCCCTAAAATTAATGAACTCGATATTGAGTCTAAAGGGCTGCAGGGTCGCCAAGCAGAAAATGAGGTGTTGTTCTTCCAGCTTGTGCTAAATTTCGCTGGAACTCTGCAGTAAGCCTAATATAGAGCTGTTGGCCAAAGAACAGGGTGGTGCGTGAAAGTGGCAGGTAACTGGAAGCTCAGGGTCATTTTTTTGTGGGCAGAATGTAAATGTTCTGCAAAGCTGTCACACAGTCTATACTTTGTTTCCCCAGTGTAGAAGAGACCACATTATGAGTAGCAAATGCAGTGAACTAGATTGTGTGAAGCATGGGTAAAGTGTTGCTTCCCCTAGAAGGTATGTTTGGGCCCTTGGATACTGAGGAGAGAGGTGGTAGATAGATGTTATACCTGCAGCAGTTGCAGGGGAAGGTGATGTGGGGGGCAGTGGGTGTTGGGAATGAAAGAAAAGTGGACCAGGATGTCCCAGAGGGAGCGGTCCCTAAGGAAGGCAGACAAGGTAGGGGAAGGGAATGTGCCAAATTTTAGGGAAAGATTAAACAGAGTGGATGAGCTGGCCAGACTCGTCGTATTGTGTATCGTTTTGGTCACCCTGTTGCAGAAAAGACATGGTTAAACTGGAAAGTGCGCAAAGAAGATTTACAAGGATGTTGCCAGGACTGGTAGGCCTGAGTTATAGGGAAAGGTTGGCCAGGGTAGGACTTTATTCCTTGGAGCGCTGGAGATTAAGGGGTGACCTTATTGAGGTATTTAAAGTCATGAGGAGCATACATGGGATGAATGCATATAGTTTTTTTTCCCAGGGATGGGTAATTGAAAACTAGAGGACATAGGTTTAGATCATAGATCACAGAATCCGACAGTGTGGAAACAGGCCATTCGGCCCAACAAGTCCACACCAACCCTTGGAGCATCCAACCAGACCCATCCTTCTATAACCCACCTAATCTATATACCCCTGAAACCTATGGGCAGCTCCCCATGGCCAATCCACCTAGTCTGTACATCTTTGGACTGTGGGAGGAAACTGGAGCACCCGAAGGAAGCCCATGCAGACACAGGGAGAATGCACAAACTCCACACAGACAGTTACCTGAGGGTGGAATCGAACCCAGGTCCCTGCCACTATGAGGGTGCAGTACTAACCACTGAGCCACCATGCCACCTGGTAAGGTAAGAGGGGAAAGATTTAAGAAGGACCTGAGGGACAACTTCTTCACACAGAGTGGTACGTACATGGAATGGGGTGCCAGAGAAAGAGGTTAGGTCAGGTACAATAGCAACATTGAAAAATAATTTGGATAGGTAAATGGATGGGAAGGGTTTATAGGGATATGGACCAAATGCGGGCAATTGGAACTAGCTGAGTGGGTACCATAGTCAGCATGGACCAGTTTGGGCCAAAGGGCCTGTTTCCACGCTGTATTACACTATGACGCTAGGCACTAATTTAGCCTAGAGCAGTGTTTCTTTTGAGAGCAGTAAGACAGAGCTATTTTCTGGGTCTGTAGATTGTAAAGATGCAAAGATGGCCTTTAGTAGATTGGTGTACTCTACCTGTCAGATGTGGAAGATTAGGGAGAGATTCCATGTCACTGATTATTATGATTGTCGGAAGTGTGTTAGGTTGCGAATCCTCTTGGATGACAAGAATCGGTTGGAGCGGCATTTGGAGGCAATGAGAAATTTACAGGAGCTGGGGTGTATAATGGATGGCACTCGCAGGAAGGGAGATAAACCGAAGATACAATCAGATAGATGGGTTAACTCCAGGAAAGGTGGGTGAGGGAGACAGGCCATGCAGGAGTCTCCTGTGACTACGCCCATCTCAAACAAGATTGCTGTTTTGGAAAATGTAGGGGATGATGGACTCTCAGAACGTAGCACTGACAGCCAGGTTTCTGGTACTGAGACTGGCTCTATTGTGACAAAGGGCACTTCAAGTTCCAAGTGATCGATTGTGGTAGGGGCCTGTCTAGTCAGAGGCACAAACAGACATTTATGCGGCTGACAGCGAGACATCAGAATGGTGTGTTGCCTCCGTGGTGACAGAGTCAAGGATATCTCAGAGAGGGTACAGAATATTCTCAAAGGGGAGAGGGACCAGCAGGAGGTGGATGTACACACTGGACTAACGATATAGGAAGGTAAAAAGGATGAGATTCTGAGGGGAGAGTACAGGACATTAGGCAGGAATTTAAAAAGGAGGCCCTTGAGAGTAGTAATACCTGGATTACTCGTGGTGCCACAAGCTAGTGAGAGTAGGAATAGGAGGATAGAGCAGATGAATGTGTAAGTGAGGAGCTGGTGCAGGGGAGGATTAACATTTTTGGATCATTAGAATCTCTTCTGGCAGAGAAGTGAACTTTGCATAAGTAGGACAGATTGCACCTGAATTGGAAGGGGATTAATATACTAGCAGCGAGATTTGCTAGAGCTGCTCGGGAGGATTTAAACTAGTAAGCAGTGAGGAGGTGGTTGGTGGTATCCAGGGCGATACTGAAAGGGATGATCACCTTATTGAGATTGTACTATAAGACCCTCAATAGTCAGTGAAAAATTGAGAAACAAATTTGCAAAGAAATCTCAGTTATCTGAAAGAACAAAAGGATTATAACGTAAGGGGATTTTAACTTTCCAAAGATAGACTGGGACTGCCATAGTGTTAAGGGCTTGGATGGAGAGGAATTTGTTAAGTGCGTACAAGAAAAATTTCTGACTCAGTGTGTGGATGTACTACGAGAGAAGGTGCAAAACATGACCTACTCATGGGAAATAAGGCAGGGCAGGTGACTGAGGCGTCAGTGGAGGAGCACTTAGGGGCCAGTGGCCATAATTCCAAAAGTTTTAAAATAGTGATGGAAATAGATAGATGGGATCTAAAAATTAAAGTTCTAAATTGGAGGAAGGCTAATTTCGACGGCACGTCACATTTATCTAAAATAAACTCCATCTGCCATTCCTCAGCCCACCAGCCCACCTAGTCAAGGTCTCATTGCGCTCTGAGGTAACCTTCTTGGCTGTCCACTGCACTATCCAATGTTGGTGTCATCTGCAAACTTACTAACCATACCTCCTATTTTCACATCCAAATCATTTATATAAGTGACAAAAAGTAGTGGAGCTAGCACTATCCGTGTGGCACACAGCTGGTCACACACCTCCAGTCTGAAATGCAACCCTCCACCACCACCACTCTCTGCTTCCTACCTTTGAGCCAATTCGGTATTCAAGTGGCTAGTTCTCTCTGTAATCCATGTGATCTAGACTTGCTAACCATGCAGAACATTTTTGATCACCTTACTGAAGTCCATATAGATCATGTCCACCACTCTGTCTTCATCAATCCTCTTCATCACTTCTTCAAAAAGCTCAATCAAGTTACAGAGACATGAGTTCCCAAGCATAATGCTATGTGACTATCTCTAGTCTGCCCTTGCATGTCCAAATAACATGTAAATCCTGTCCCTTAAACAACTTGCCGACCACTGATATCAGGCTCATTGGTCTACAGTTCTCTGGCTTTCCCTTACCACCTTTCTTATATAGAGGCACCACATTAGCTGACTTCCAATTTTCCAGCACCTCACCTGTGGCTTTAATGACACAAATATCTCAGCAAGGGGGCTGGGGGCTGGCTTCCATGATGGACTGGGCATTGTACACAACATTCTGTAGTTTCTTATGATCCTGGGCACAGCAGTTGCTGTACCAAGCTGTTATGCACCCAGATAGAATGCTTTTTATGGTGCATTTGTTAAAGTCGGTGACGCTCGTTATGGACATGCCAAATTTCCTAAGCTACCTGGGAAAGAAGAGGCATTGCTGTAACAAGGTGTGGAGCTGAATGAACACAGCAGGCCAGGCAGCAGACCCGAAACGTCAGCTTTCCTGCTCCTCTGATGCTGCCTGGCCTGCTGTGTTCATCCAACTCCACACGTTATTATCTCAGACTCCAGCATCAGCAGTTCCTACTATCTCAGAAGCATTGTTGTGCCTTCTTGACCATCACATCTACATGGGAGGTCCATAACAGATTGTTGGTTATCGTCAATCCTAGGAACTTGATGCTGTCAATCCTCTCCACTTCAGCTTCATTGATGTAGATAGGGGCGTGTCCTCCTCCTTCCTTCCTGAAGTCAATGATCAGTTCTTTTGTTTCGCTGGCATTGAGAGAGAGGTTGTTATCATTGCACCATGACACCAAGCACTCTACCTCCTTCTTGTATTCTGACTGATCATCGTTTGATATCTGGCCTAAATGGTGATGTCATCAACAAACTTGAAGATAGCGTTCATATGGAATTTGGATATGCAGTCATGTGTGTACATGGAGTACAGAAGGGGCTGAGTACGCATCCTTGCAGGGCACCAGTGTTGAGAATTATCGTGGAGGCAATGTTGTTATCGATCATCATTGATTGCAGTCTGTGGGTCAGGAAGCTAACAATCCAGGTGTAGAGGGCAAAGCCAAGAGCTAGGTGCCAGAGTTTTGAGATTAATCTGGTAGGGATTATGGTGTTGAAGGATTACAGTGCTGTAGTTGATGAGTAGGAGCCTGACATAGATGTCATTGTTATCTAGATGTTCCAGGGATGAATTTAGGGCTAGGGAAATAGCATTCAATCTGTTTTGCTGGTAGACAAATTGCAGGGGATTAAGGCAGGCTTGGAGACTAGGGTTGATGTGGGCCATGACTAACGTCTCGAAGCACTTCATGATTATGTAGCTCAGAACCACTGGGCAGTAGTCGTGGAAGCATGTTGCATGTGTTTTCTTTGGTACTTGATGATAGTCATCTTCTTAAAGCAGATGGAAATTTTAGATTGTAGCAAAGAGAGGTTGAAGATGTCAGCAAATACTTCTGCCAGCTGGTCCATACAGGATCTGAGTGCATGGCCAGGAATTTCATCTGGGCCAATCGCTTTCCTCCGGTTTGCTCAGAAGAAGACCAATCTGACATTTACAGCAGTGACAGAGAGATCAGGTACATCCAGGGCTGTCGGGGCAGGTGTCACCATGCCACTGGCATTATGCTTGAAACAAGCATAGAAAGCATTGACAGCACCAGGGAGGAACGTGCTTTTGTCCGCTATTTTGTTCTGCTTCATTATGTTTTGTAGGCCTTGCCACAAGCAACAGGTGTCTGTATGGTTAGTTTGGACCTCTAATTTGGTCCAATACTGCCTCTTGGCATCTCTAATGGCTTTGCAGAAGTCATTTCTGGATTTCCTATATGCGTCTGGGTCATCCAACTTGAATGCCGCATGCCTGGTCTTCAGTAGGCAGTGGATTTCCCAGTTCATCCAACCATTTCTGATGAAGGGTCTAGGCCCGAAACGTCAAGCTTTCCTGCTCCTATGATGCTGCTTGCCCTGCTGTGTTCATCCAGCTCCACACCTTGTTATCACAAGTTGACTTTTTGGCAAGTAGTCCTCTTGCTGATGAAGTCCGTGAGGGTGGTGGCATACTCGGAGTCATAGAGTCATAGAGTAATACAGCACGGAAACAGGACCTTTGGCCCAAACTGGTCCATGCTGACCATGGTGCCCACTCAGTTAGATCCAATTGCCTATATTTGGTCCACGTCCCTCTAAACCCTTCCCATCCATACACCTACCCAACTTTTTTTTTTGATTTTGCTATTGTACCCAACTCAACCACTTTCTCCAGCAGACAATTCCATATATGCACTGTTCTCTGTGTGAAGAAGTTGCCCCTCAGGTCCTTCTTAAATCTTTCCCCTCTCACCCTAAATCTGTGCCCCGTAGTTTTCAATTATCCATCCCTGGGGAAAAAAAAGACTATGTGCATTCATCCCATGTATGTCCCTCATGTTTCTATATGCCTGAATAATTGTCACCTCTCAATCCCCTGCATTTCAAGGAATAAAGTCCTATCCTGGCCAACCTCTCCCTATAACTCAGGCCTACTAGTCCTGGCAACACCTTCATAAATCTCCTTTGCATACTTTCCAGTTTAACTACATCTTTCCTATAACAGGGTGACCAAAACTGTACGCAATACTCCAAGTATAGCCTCACCAATGACTGATACAACTGTAACATAACGTCCCAATTCCTATACTCAAAGCCTCAACCGATGAAGGCCAGCATGTTAAATGCTTGCTTCATCACCCTATCTACCTTGGTTACCAACTTTGGTCTACCTCGGTCAACAAACTATGCGTCTGTAGTCCTAGATCCCTCCACACCAAACATTCCTCAGGACCTTACCATTTACTCTATAAGCCCTACCTTGGTTTGACTTTCCATCTGATCAAAATCCCTCTGTAATTTTTGATAACCTTCCTCACTATCAACCATATCTCTTAATTTTTATTGTTTATGATCATTTATGTAAATCCCAAATAACAAAGGGATTGTATTCATTAGAGTTTAGAAGGTTGAGGGGAGATCTAATAGAAACTTACAAGATAATGCATGGCTTAGAAAGCGTGGACGCTGGGAAGTTGTTTCCGTTAGGTGGGGATACTAGGACCCG
Organism: Ginglymostoma cirratum; assembly: GCA_024137785.1. Classification (NCBI taxonomy): domain Eukaryota; kingdom Metazoa; phylum Chordata; class Chondrichthyes; order Orectolobiformes; family Ginglymostomatidae; genus Ginglymostoma; species Ginglymostoma cirratum. The sequence continues at coordinate 477,382 of JAHRHZ010000052.1, read as the reverse complement.
TGGGCACAGCCTTAGAATTAGAGAGGGTCAATTTAGAACGGAAATGAGGAGACATTTCTTCAGCCAGAGAGTGGTGGGCCTGTGGAATTCATTGCCACAGAGCACAGTGGAGGCCGGGACGTTGAATGTCTTCAAGGCAGAGATTGATAAATTCTTGATCTCGCAAGGAATCAAGGGCTACAGGGAGAGTGCGGGTAAGTGGAGTTGAAATGCCCATCAGCCATGATTAAATGGCGGAGTGGACTCGATGGGCCGAATGGCCTTACTTCCATTCCTATGTCTTATGGTCTTATGGAAAGTGAAAGTAGAAGGTAAAGAAACCGAAGAGAAAGGGCCACATTTCAAAATGATTCTAAAAGGGTAATAAATGTCAAAAAAAAGCCTGAAGTCTCTGTGTCTCAATGTGAGGGGCATTTGTAATAAGGAAAATGAATTGACTGTGCAAATAGTTATTAATGGATATGATGTAACTGGCATCACAGAGACCTGGCTCCAGGGTGACCAAGGATGGGAATTCAAAGTCCAGAGTTTTTCAATTTTCAGGAAAGATAGATTGAAAGGAAAGGGAGGTGGGGTGGCATTGCTGTTTAAGGAGGAGTTTAACACAATAGTAAGGGAGGACATAAGCCTGGAAGATGTGGAATCAATATGGGTGGAGCTGTGGAACACCAAAAGGAAAAAGTGAAAGCTGTGAGCAGACCACCGAAAAGTAACTGTGATGTTGGGGACTGCATCAAACAGGAAATTAGAGATGCATGCAGTAAGTATACAGAAGTTATTATGGGTGACTTCAATCTACATATTGATTGGACTAACCAAACCAAGCAATGTGATGGAGAAGGATTTCCTGGAATGTATGAGGAATGGCTTCTTTGACCAGTATGTCAAGGAACCACCTAAAGATCAAGCCATCCTAGACTGTGTGTTGTGTAATGAGAAAGGACTAATTATTAACATTGTGGTGAGAGATCTTTTGGGGAAGACTGACCATAAAATGGTAGAATTCTACATTAAGATGGAGAGTGACACAATTAAATGTGAAACTAGGGTCCTGAGCTTAAGCAAAGCTAACTTTGATGGTATGAAGCATGCATTGGTTAGGATAAGCTGGCCAAAAATACTTAAGGTTTTGACAGTGGATAGGCAATGACAGACATTTAAAGATGGATGCACTTTAACAATTGTACATCCCTATCTGGCATAAGAACAAAACAGGTAATGTGGTTCAACCATGGCTAACAAGGGAATTCAAAGATAGTGTTAAAGCCAAAGAGGAGGCATATAAATCGGCCAGAAAAAGCAGCAAACCTGATGACTGGGAGAAATTTAAATTTCAGCAGAGGAGAACAAAGAGTTTAACTCAGAAAGGGAAAATAGAATATGAAAGTAAGCTTGCAGAAAACATTTAAAAAACTGACTGCAAAAGCTTCTATAGGCAAATGAAAAGAAAAAGGCTGGTGAAGACGAATGTAGGTCCCTTGAGATTAGAATCAGGTAAAGTCATAATGGACAACGAAGAGTATGTAGACCATTTGAACAAATACTTTGGATCTATCGTAACTAAGGAAGACACAAATAATCTTCAGGAAATGCTAGGGGACAGAGGGTCAAGCATGAAGGAGGAATTGAAGGAAATCCTTATTAGTCAGGAAATAATTTTGGGGAAATTGACGGGTTTAAAACCTAAAATGTCTCCGGGGCCTGTTGCTCTGCATCCCTAAGTACTTAACGAAGTGGCCCTAGAAGCATTGGATGCATTGATAATTATTTTCAAGCATTCTGTGAACTCTGGAAGAATTCCAATGGACTCGAGGGTAGCAAACGTAACTGCACCCTTTAAAAAAGATGTAGAGAGAAAATGGGAAATTATAGCCCAGTTAGCCTGACATCGGTGTTGGGGAAAATGCTAGAGTCAATTAGTAAGGATGTAATAACTGAGCATTTGGAAAGTGGTGACAGAATCGCTCCGAGTCAGAATGGATTCACTGAAGGGAAATCATGCTTGAAAAACCTTCTAGAACTTTTTGAGGATTTGACCAGTAAAGTAGACAAGGGTAACTCAGTCGATGCTGTGTATCTGAACTTTCAAAAGGCTTTTGACAAGGTTCCACACAAGAGATTAGTGAGAAAAATAAAAGCTCACGGTATCGAAGGTAATGTATTGACGTGGATAGAGAACTGATTGGCAGACAGGAAGCAGAGAGTTGGAATGAATGGATCCTTTAAGAGTGGTAGGCAGTGACGAGTGGGGTGCCACAGGGTTTGGTGCTGGGACCCCAGCTGTTCACAATATACATTAACGATCCGGATGAAGGAATTGAATGCAATATCTCCAAACTTGCAGACGACGCTTAGCTGAGTGGCAGTGTACGCTGTGAGGAGGATGTTGAAAGGCTGCAGGGTGACTTGGACACATTGGCTGAGTGGGCAACTACTTGGAAAATGTAATATCATGTGGATAAATGTGAGGTTATCTGGTTGCAAAAGAAAGGAAGGCAGATTATTATCTGAATTGTGGCAGTTTAGGAAAAGGTGACGTGCATTGTGGCTGATCATGCAATCTCAGTATCTCATTCCTGCCCTCTCCCCATACCCCTTGATTCCTTTAGCTGCAAGGGTCACGTCCAGCACCCTCTTGAATACATCTAATGAACTGGCCCCGATAGCATCCTGTGGGAGAGAACTCCATTGGTTCACAACTCTGAGTGAAGAAATTCTTCCTCGTCTCAACATTGGGAACATTCTTCCCACATCTAGCCTTCCAGTCCCATCAGGATTTTACATGTTTCTATGAGATCACCCCTCATTCTTCTAAATTCTAGTGAATACAAGTCCAGTCGATCCAATGTTTCCTGATGTGTCTGTCCTGCCACCCCAGGAATCAGTCTGATGGATATTCACTAGACCCTCTCAATTGCAAGAATGTCTTCCTCAGACTAGGAGAGCAAAACTGTACACAATAATCAAAATGTGGCCTCACCAAGGCTCTGTATAACTGCAGCAAGATATCCTCACTCTAATATTCAAATCCTCTCACTCTGAAGGCTAGAGTGCCATTAGCTTTCCTCACTGCTTGCCAACCTTCAGCAACTGTTCCACCATGACACATGGACAGGGTGAATAGAAAGCAGCTGATCCTCTGAGATGTAGCCTCTTGTTTTCAGCAGCAGCAGCGCGAGCCAGAGTGCCGACAGGAAGGTAAGGCGGTTTTTGTATTCTCCCTGTATAAAAACATACCTCGTGCAGCAAGCAGCCCTCTTGTTTTCAGCGGTGGGTGTGTGGAGAGAACGTGAGCCAGGAAGAAACAGATAAATGCAGGCTTTGGCTAAACCTGAAACACTACACATGTAGTGTTTTCCATCCGTCCTCCTCCTCTAACCAAAAAAGACTGTGTGCAGGTTCGGTAAGGTAAGGCTTTTTTTTTATTCTTCTTCTGGAAATCTAGAGTTGCATGCTCCTCTTGCAGGATGTGGGAGGTAAGGATTACTGCTGGTGTCCCCTCTGACTTCACCTGTGAGAAGTGCACCCAACTCCAGCTACTCAAAAACCATGTTAGGGAACTGGAGCTGGAGCTGGATGAACTCCAGATCATTCGGGAGGCTTAGGGGGTGATAGAGAGGAGTTATAGGAAGGTGGTCACACCCAAGGTACAGGGAAAAGGTAGCTGGGTGACTGTCAGGACGGGGAAATGGAATAGGCAGACAGTGCAGGGATCCCCTGTGGCCGTTCCTCTCAATAATAAGTATACCGTTTTGGATACTGTTGGGGGGGAGCGACCTACCAGGGGAAAGCCATAGCGGACAGGTCTCTGGCACTGAGCCTGACCCTGTGGCAAAGAAGGGAAGGCGGGAGAATAGGACAGCAATTGTAATGGAGGATTCAACAGTAAGAGGCACAGACAGGTGGTTCTGTGGACGCGAACAAGATCAAAGGATGGTATGTTGCCTCCTGGGTCCCAGAGTCCATGATGTCTCGGACTGTGACTTCAGGATCCTTAAGGGGGAGGGTGAGCAACCAGCAGTCGTGGTACACATCAGTACCAATGATATAGGTAGCAAAAGGACTGAGAATGTGAAAAACGAGTGCAGGGAGTTGGGTTGGAAGCTGAAGTCCAGGACAAACAGGGTAGTTATCTCTGGATTACTACCAGTGCCATTTGATAACAAGGTAAGAAATAGGGAGAGAGTGCAGCTAAACGTGTGGCTACAGGACTGGTATAGGAGGGAGGGCTTCCATTATGTGGATAATTGGAGCACATTCAGGGGAAGGTGGGACCTGTACAGTAAAGACAGGTTGCACCTGAACTGGAAGGGCACAAATATCCTGGGAGGGAGTTTTGCTAGAGCTGTACGGGATGGTTTAAACTAGATTGGCAGGGGATGGGGAACCGGATTTATAATTCAGAGGATGAGGTATTCGGCTTTCCAACAGACACAACAGGGAGTGAGGCGGTTTATAAAGAAATGCGGTCGATGGAGCTTAATTGCGGACACGAAGATGGTTTGAGGTGTGTATACTTCAATGCTAGAAGTATCAGAAATAAAGCGGATGAACTTAGAGCAAGGGTCGGTAGTTGGAACTACGATGTTGTGGCCATTACAGAAACTTGGGTAACTCAGGTTCAGGAATGGTTGTTGGAAGCTCCAGGATTTAGATGCTTTAAAAGAAATAGGGAGGGTGGGAAAAGAGGTGGGGGGGTGGCATTGCTAGTCAGGGCTAATATAGCAGCTACTGAAGGGCAGTTCGAGCGTGATATGTCTACAGAGTCAGTTTGGGTTGGGGTCAGGAAAACGAAAGGAGCAGTCACTTTGTTGGGGTTTTTTTTTAACAGACCCCCTAATAGTTGCAGAGAAGTAGAGGAGCAGATTGGGAGGCAGACACTGGAAAGGTGCAGAAGTCACAGGGTTGTAGTCATAGGTGACTTCAACTTTCCAAATATTGATTGGAAACATTTTAGTTCTAATAGTTTAGATGGAGCAGATTTTGTCCAGTGAATTCAGGAAGGATTCCTGACACAGTATGTAGATAGACCAACACGAGGAGAGGCCACTTTGGATTTGGTGCTTGGCAATGAACCGGGCTAAGTGTTAGACCTGTTGGTAGGAGAGCATTTTGGCAGTAGCAATCATAACTGTTTCTTTCACAATAGTCATGGATAAGGATAGGTACATACGGCAGGGTAAAGTTTACAATTGGGGGAAGGGTAATTACAATTCAGTTAGGCAAGAACTGGGTAACATAAATTGGGAACAGATGCTGTCAGGGAAGAGCACCACAGAAATGTGGAGATTGTTTAACTGCATGTGCTCGATATGTTTGTCCCTAGCAGGCAGATAAGATGCGGTCAAGTGAGGGAGCCATGGTTCTCGAGAGAGGTCAAACGACTGGTTAAGAGGAAGAAGGAGGCTTTTATGTAAAGTTTAGGAAAAGAGGAACGGAAAAGGCTCTAGAGGGATACAAGTTATCCAGGAAGGAGCTGAAGAAAGGGCTTAGGAGAGCTATAATGGGGCATGAGAAAAACTTGGCGGATAGGATCAAGGAAAACTCCAAGGCTTTTTACATGTATGTGCAGAACAAGAGAATGACCAGAAAGGGTAGGGCCAATCAAGGATTGGAAAGGGAATTTGTGCACAGAGCCTAAAGAAATAGGAGAGGTCCTTAATGAATACTTTTCTTCAGTATTCACAACTGAGAGGGACCTAGTGGTAGAGGAGGACATTGTGAAACAGGCAGGTAGGCTACAGGGGGTTGATGTTAGTAAAGAAGATGTGCTAGGAATCTTGAGGAACTTGAAGATAGATAAGTCCCCCGGGCCTGATGGGATTTATCCAAGGATTCTGTGGGAAGTGAGGGACAAGATCGCAGGGCCTTTGGCGATGATCCTTTTTGTCCTCACTGTCCACAGATATAGTGCCGGAAGATTGGAGAGAGGCAAACATCATTCCGTTGTTCAAAAAAGGGAACAGGGATAACCCCGGAAATTACAGGCCAGTTAGTCTTACAACAGTGGTGGGCAAATTATTGGAAAGGGCTCTGAGAGACAGGATTTATGATCACTTGGAAAGGCACAGTTTGATTTGTGATATTCAGCATGGATTTGTGAGGGGCAGATCATGCCTCACAAGCCTTATTGAATTCTTTATAGAGGTGACCAAACACGTGGATGAAGGCAGAGCAGTGGATGTGCTGTGCATGGATTTAAGTAAGGCGTTTGATAAGGTTCCCCATGGTAGGCTCATGCAGAAAGTAAGGAGGCATGGGATAGGGGGAAATGTGGCAGATTGGATTCAGAATTGGCTGACCCTTAGAAGACAAAGGGTGGTAGTGGACGGAAAATATTCAACATGGTGCTCTGTTACAAGTGGTGTCCCATAAGGATCTGTTCTGAGTCCTCTAATACATGTATTTTTTGTAAATGATTTGGATGAAGGAGTGGAAGGGTGGATTAGTAAGTTCGCGGGTGATACGGAGGTGGGTCACATTGTGGACAGTGTGGAGGGCTGTTCTAGGTTACAAAGGGACATTGATAGAATGCAGAGCTAGGCTGAGAAGTGGCAGATGGAGTTTCACCCTGAAAAGTATGAGGTGATTCATTTTGGAAGGACAAACTTGAAAGCAGAATACAGGGTTAACAGAAATATTCTTGGCAGTGTGGAGGAGCAGAGGGATCTTGGAGTTCATGTTCACAGTTCCCTGAGGGCTGCCACCCAGGTGGATAGTGTTGTTGAGAAATCTTATGGTGTGTTGGCTTTCATTAAAAGAGGGATTACGTTCAAGAGCCATGAAGTTATGCTCCAGCTGTACAAAAGCCTGGTTCGGCCACATCTGGAGTATTGTGACCAGTTCTGGTCGCCTCATTACAGGAAAGATGTGGAATCGTTGAAAGGGGTGCAGAGGAGATTTACCAGGATGTTGCCTGGAATGGAGGAAAGGTCTTACGAGGAAAGGTTGAGAGAGTTAGGACTTTTCTCTTTGGAACGATGAAGGATGAGAGGTGACTTGATAGAGGTATACAAAATGGCCAGAGGTATAGATAGAGTAGACAGCCAGAGACGTTTTCCTAGGGTGGAGGTAGCTTTTACGAGGGGACATAGCTTTAAACTGAAAGGAGGTAGATTCGGGGAGACGTCAGAAGAAGGTTCTTTACTCAGAGAGTGGGAGGGGCATGGAATGCATTGCCGGAGAGGGTAGTGGAGTCGGCCTCATTAGGGACATTTAAGCAGCTATTAGATAGGCATATGGATGATAGTGTAAGGTAGTGGTGGAGGTTAGGTAGACCTTAGGTTTAGGGTAAAAGTTCAGCACAACATCGTGGGCCGAAGGGCCTGTACTGTTCTATGTTCTATGTTCTATGTGGAGTCAGTGACAAGGGGGTTTAATTAGAAAGTGAAAGGCAGGAGATTTGGAGGGGATTTGAAGAAAAAGAAAAGTTTGCCTGAAGGGTAGCAGGTGTCCAAATTATGTGGCCTGGCAGGCTAGTCAAGGCAGGTGAACTCAAATTACTTGAATGAGCACTTGAAATGTCATAATATTCAAGGCTATGGGCCTGGAAGATGGGAACATTATAGATCGTAGATTCCCTCCATTGTCAAAACAGGCCCTTCATCCCAACAAGTCAACACCGACCCTCAGAGCATCCCACCCAGACCCATCCCCCTATAACCCACCTAATCTATACATCCCTGAACACTATGGGTAATTTAGCATGGCCAATCCACCTAGCCTGCACATCTTTGGACCGTGAAAGGTAACTGCAGCAAACCCACGCAGACACGGGGAGAATGTAGAAACTCCATACAGACAATTGCCCAAGAGTGGAATCGAACCCAGGTCCCTGCTGCTGTGAGGCAGCAATGCTGACCACTGAGCCACCATGCTGCCCTACTGAGCCACCATGCCGCCACATTTAGTGTCACTTTGGCAAATACAGTCTCGATGGGCTGAAAGGCACCTTCTGTACCGTATGATTGGTATGGAGCAAAATTTGTAAGGCCCATTCAGGAGGGTTTCTTGACACAGTATGTAAACCAACCAACCAGGGGAAGGTTATACTGGACCTGGTTTTGATAAATGAGCCTGGCCAATAAGTGAAGTTTCATTGGGGTGCATTTCAGGAGTAGTGACCCATAATACCATGAGTTTTACGATGCTCATGGATAGGGATAACAGCAGTCTTCAGGTGAAGGTGTTAAAATGAGGAAGGTGAACTACAACAATATTAGGCAGGAACTGGAGAAGTTTGATTGCAGGCGACTGTTGGAGGGTAAATCCACATCAGACATGTTGGAATATTTGAAATCGTGGTTGATAAGAGTTCAGGAGCAGCAAGTTCCTATGATAATGGATAGGTTTGGCAAGTTACATGAACCTCTGATGACCAGGGATGTTATGACCTCGGTCAAAAAAGAACAGGAAGCATACATAACGTCTAGGAGGATGGGAAATGATGAAGACCTTGAAGTGTATCAGAGAAGTAGGAAAGAACTTAAACAAGGAATTAGAAGGGCTAAAAGGCATCATGAAATGTTGTTAGAAAACAGGATCCCAGGGCTTTACATGTATATAAAAGGTGAGAGGATTGCCAGGGAATGGCCCACTCAAGGATAAAGGAGGGAGCCAGAAGAGGTGGTAAGGTCTTAAATGAATACTTGTGTCAGTATTCACCGAAGAGAAGGAACGGTAGAGAATAATCTCAGAGAAGGTAGTGTTCAATTTCTAAGCCAAGTTGCTATTAAAAAGGAAAGGCTATTGTGCATTTTAAAAAGTATAATGGTAGATAAGTCCCTGGGTCCTGATAGAATCTATCCCAGAATACTGAGGGAGGGAAGAGAACAAATTGCTGGAGCATTGACAGACATCTTTATATTCTCTTTGGCCAAGGGTGATGTCCCAGAGGACTGCAGAATAGCCAATGCTGTCACATTGTTTAAAAAGGGTTGCAGGGATAATACAGGACATTACAGGCCTGTAAGCCTCATGTCAGTGGTAGGGAAATTTATTGGAAAAGATTCTCTAGGGCAGGACCTATAAGCATTTAGAAGCAAATGGACTTGTTAGCGAAAGCGAGATTTTGTGCAGGGGAGGTTGTGCCTCACTGAGTTGATCGAGTCTTTGAGGAGGTGACAAAGTTGATTGAGTGAAAAGTGGTTGATATAGTCTACATGGACTTCAGTCAAGCCTTTGGCAAGGTCCCTCACGGCAGAGTGGCACAAGGGGTGAAGTCACATGGTATCAGGGGTGAGCTGGCAAGATGGATACAGAACTGGCTTAGTCATAGGAGACTGAGGGTAGCGGTGAAAGAATGCTTTTCGGAATAGTGGGTTGTGATGAGTGGTGTTCCACAGGGATCAGTGCTGGCACCTCTGCCATTCATGGTCTGCCTAAAAGATTTGGTGGAAAACATGCCTGGTCTAATTAGTAGATTTGCCTACGATAGAAAGATTGGTGGAGTTGCAGATAGTGAGGAGGATTGTCAGAGGATACAGCAGGATATAGATCAGTTGGAGGCATGGGCACAAAAATGGCAGGTGGAGTTTAAGCTGGACAAATGTGAGGTAATACATTTTGGAAGGTCATGTGCAGGTGGAAATTACACAGTGAATGGCAGAACCCTCAGGAGTATTTATATGCAGAGGAGTCAGATTGTACAAGCCAAAGATCACTGAAGGTGGCAGCACAGGCAGATAAAGTAGTAAAATGCTTGCCTTCATTGGAAGGGGCATTGAGTGTAAGGATAGGCAAGTTATGCTGCAGCTTTATGCAGAACTTTAGGCCACTCTTGGAATATTGCATACAGATCTGGTCACCATGTTACTAGGAGGATGTGGAAGCTTTGGAGGCGGTACAGAAAAGGCTTCCCATGGTGTTGCCTGATTTTAGCTACAGGGAAAGGTTGGATTGACTGGGTTTGTTTTCACTGGAATGCAGGATGTTGAGGGGCCCTCCAAGCCTGTGCCAACCATCATGCCCTAATTAATCTAAAAACAAAGCTGCTATTTTCGATCCATATTCCCTCTATTGCCTCCCTATTCATGTACCCATCTAGGTGTTTCTTACATGTCTTTAATGTGCCTACTTCCACCATCTTTTCTGGTAGTGCAATCCAGGCTGCTACCAACCTCTGTGTGGAAAAACTCCCCTCACACAACTCCCTTAAACTCTCCCCCTCTGACCTTGAACCTGTGCCCCCTTGTAATTGAAACTTCAACCCTGGGAGAAAGCCTCTGACTATCCACCCTATCTATGCCTCTCATAATTTTGTAGACCTCTATCAGTTCTCCTCTCAGCAGCCATCTTTCAAGTGAAACCAATCCTAGTCATATTAACCTTTCCTCATTGTCAATGCCATGGAGACCAGGCAACATCCTGGTGAACTTTCTTTGGAGTCTCTCCAAAGCTTCCACATCCTTCTGGTAGTGTGGTGACAAAAACTGCACACAATATTCCAAATGCGGCCTAACAAATGTTACCTATAGCCGCAACATGTTTTGCCAACTCTTGTACTCCACACCCCGGGCAATGAAGGCAAGCATGCCATATACCTTCTTAATAACCTGGCTACCTGTGTTGCCAATTTCAAGGAGCTGTGGACCTGCATGCCCAGATCCATCTGGATGTTAGTGTTCCTAAGGGTTCTGCCATTTACAATATAATTCACACCTAAATTTGATCCTCCAAAATACATCACCTCGCCGTTGTCTGGATTAAACTCCATCTGCCATTTCTGTGCCCAAGTAGCCAATCTATATCCTGTTGTATACTTCCACAATTGTTGGCACTATCAACAACTCCATCAATCTTCATGTCATCTGCAAACTTGCTTATCAGACCACCCACACGTGCCTCCAAATCATTTATATATACTACAAACAACAAAGGACCCAAGACTGACCCCTGAGGAACACCACGAGTTAGCGATGTTCATTCTGAAAAACAACTTTCCACCACTACCCTCTGTCTTCTGTGACCAAGCCAGTTTTCTTTCCATCTAGCTGGGCTACCCCGAATCCCTTGTGATTTAATTTTTGCACCAACCTGCTATGTGGGACTTCATCAAATGCCTTACTAAAGTCCATATAAACTACATCCACAGCCCTTCCCTCATCAATTATCCTCATAACCTCTTCAAAAAATTCAATTGGTTGGTGAGACATGACCTTCCCCAGACAAAATCATGCTGCCTGTCATTAACTAGTCCATTTTCCTCTAAATGCACATGCATCTTGTCCCTCAGTATATTCTCTAAGAGCTTCCCCACCACAGACATCAAGCTCACCGGTCTGCTGTTTCCTGGATTATCCTGCATCCTTTCTTAAACAAAGGAACGACATTCACTAATCTCCAGTCCTCTGAAACTTCACCTGTGGTCACCAAGGATGTGATGATATCTGTCGATACCCCAAATATTTTCTCCCTTGCCTCTCTGAGTAACTTGGGGTAGATCCCATCTGGTCCTGGGGATTTGTCTACCTTAATGCAATTTAGGATTCCCAAAACTTCCTCTGTCAATATTTGACATTCTGTAGAGTATTTGCACAGTCATCCCTGACCTCAATATTAGTCATGTCCTTTTCCTTGGTGAAAACTGATACAAAGTACTCATTCAAGATCTCACCCACTTCCTGTGGGTCTATGTAGAACTGCTGTCCATCGTCCTTGAGTGGGCCTGTCCTTTCCACTGTTACCCTCTTTCTCCTAACATTGGCATAAAAACGCCTTGGAATTCTCCTTGACCCTGTTTGCTCAAGATATTTCATGACCCCTTTTTGCCTTCCTAATTTCTCTGTACCCTTCCAGGCCTTCGTCAATTTGTAGCTGCCGAGACTTGTTATATGCTTCCCTTTTTCTTTGACTAACCTCACAATTTCCCTTGTCATCCATGGTTCCCGAATCCTGCCATTCCCATCCTTTAGTTTTGCAGGGACATGCATGCGCTGCACTTTAGTCAATTGGTCTTTAAAAGCCTCCCATGTGCCAGAGATAGATTTTTCCCTCAAATAACTACTTCTAATCCATATTCTCCAATTCCCTTTTAATTTGCATGTAATTGAGCACCCTCACTTGAGGGCCTCATATGTCCTTTGCCATGACTACTTGAAATCTTACGAAGCCATGGTCACTATGCCCGAAATGCTCTCCTACTGAAACATCAATCACCTGTCCTGGCTCATTCCCGAGGACCAATTCTAATATGGCCTCCTTGCCAGTTGGATTGTCAACATACTGCCTCAAAAAGCCCTCCTGGACTCAGCAAACAAGTTGCTCTCCATCCCTGGCTTTAAGGGATTCCAAGTCAATAAGAGGAAAGTTGAAGTCACCCACCATAACTACCTGACTTCTCTTGTCCTCAGCTCCTGCACTGTCCTAATAAAACTCAAAGTAAGCTTGAGAAATGGGACCTCATGTTTTGAATAGGTGCTACATAACCCTCTGGTAAGACATTTTGTTCAACCAATTTAAATCTTCAACTCTGTCCCCATTTAGTTTCTTTATTATATCCTAGTTTGTTTCCTTTTCACATTCTCTCTTATTCTCTCTACTCCCAAAATTTTGCATGGTACTTTTAACATTTTTGCAGTTCAAACATATATTGGTCACATCCTTTTTTTTTGCAAAGGTTGCAGCATAAGAACTCCCCTTTTGTCTTGCATCATGCACCTTGTTATCATTTAATACGGCTTGCCTGCCACCCAAACACTGTCATTCCTATTTGTTCTTTTTCCTATCCTTCCCCACTTTCATTTCTCTTAAAACTTTATGACTTTTAATGGTTTTGATGAAAGGTTATCGATCTGAAAGATGAACTGTTTCTCTCTCTACAGGTGCTGTCTGACTTGTTAACTTGTTTCTAGTACATTTCGCTTTCCTAAAATTTCAGATATTCAGCATCTGCAATGTTTTGCTTTTGACTTAAATAATGAAAAAGACAAGTTGTTGTTTTGCCACAGATGCTACCAAAACCACTGAGTTTCTCCAGCAATTTCTGTCTTTGTTTCCGATTTATAACATTTGCAGCTCTTGTTTTGTTGTTTCACCATATTGGAAACAATTTTGGCATGAAACAAGTCACTAACACAGTAACAACTGGGATTAGAGTTTCCCATTTTGGGTCTGAAAGGAGAAATTAACTACTTCTGGTGATTCAAGTTTTAAAATCTGTATTTCTATAGGTGCAAGCAGTTTCTAGACTTCAGCTAAAAGTAGAATATTAGTTTGTGACATCAACAGTAGTAGAATGTTTATATAGGTAGAGTGAAAGGCACAGTTAATGATGTAAAAATCCATGTTTTTAACAAATGTACCATGGGTCATACAGGCGAATGATTCATGAGTCACAGCATTTAAGAACATAGAACATAGAACAGTACAGCACAGTACAAGCCCGTCAGCCCACGATGTTGTGCTGGCCTATTATCCTACGCTAAGATCAAACTACATTGCATACCCGACATTTTACTATCATCCATGTGCCTATCCAAGAGTCGCTTAAATGCCCCTAATGTATCTGACACAACAACCGCCGCCGGCAGCACAGTCCACACACCCATCACACTCTATGTAAAGAACCTACCTCTGAAATCCCCCCTATACATTCCTCCAATCACCTTAAAATTATGCCCCCTCGTAATATATATTTCAGTCCTGGGAAAAAATCTCTGGCTATGTACTCTATCTACACCTCTCATCATCTTGTACACATCTGTCAAGTCATCTCTCATCCTTTTTCGCTCCAATGAGAAAACCCCTTGCTCCCGCAACCTTTCCTCATAAGACCTGCCCTCCAGTCCAGGCAGCATCCTGGTAAATCTCCTCTGCATCCTCTCAAAAGCTTCCACATCCTTCCTATAATGAGACGACCAGAACTGAACACTCTATTCCAAGTGTGGTCTAACAAGAACTTTATAGAGCTGCAGCATAGCCTCACAGCTCTTAAACTCAATTCCCCTCCCAACGAAAGCCAATACACCATACGCCTTCTTAACAACCCTATCAACTTGGGAAACAACTTTGGGGATCTATGGATGTGGACCTGAAGAACCCTCTGTTCCTCCACACTGCCAAGAATCCTGCCATTAACCCTGTATTTTGCATTCAAATATGACCTTCCAAAATGAATCACTTCATACTTTTCTGGGTTGAATTCCATCTGCCACTTCTTTTGCCCAGCTCTGCATCCTGTCAATGTCCTGTTGCAACCTACAACAGCCCTCTACACTATCCACAGCTCCACCAACCTCTGTGTCATCGGCAAACTTACTAACCCACACTTCTACTTCCTCATCCAAGTCATTTATAAAGATCACAAAGAGCAGAAATCCCAGAACAGATCGCTCCAGAACACTACTTGTCACCGAGCTCCAGGCTGAATACTTTCCATCTGCTACCACCCTCTGTCTTCTATTGGACAGCCAGCTTTGTATCCAGACAGCCAAATGTACCTGAATCCCATGCCTCCTTACTTTCTGAATGGGCCTACCATGGGGAAATTTATCAAATGCTTTGCTAAAATCCCTATACACCACATCCACTGCTCAATCCTCATCAATGTGTTTTGTCACATCCTCAAAGAATTCAATAAGGCTTGTGAGGCATGACTTGCCTCTCACAAAGCCATGCTGACTATTTCTAATCAAACTGTGCTTTTCAAAATAATCCAAACAATCATAAATACTGTCGCTCAGAATCTTCTCCAATAATTTGCCCGCCACAGAAGTAAGACTGACTGGTCTGTAATTCCCAGGATTATTCCTATTCCTTTTCTTGAACAAGGGAATAACATTTGACACCCTCCAATCATCTGGCGCTACTTCAGTGGACAGTGAGGATGCAAAGATCATCGCCACTGTATTGTACAGCTACTCAACCTGCACTAATAATTTCTGAAGTAAATTAGTGTGTAAGAAAAGAAAGCGGTCAGTGGTGAAAGAATAAAATGAAAGTAAAGAACAGTGCAATAATTAAAAGTTTTAATCTTGTATCTACAGTAAATAAACCAATAAGATGCTCTTATTTCATGCTCCAGGAACATGTTTTGTGAGATACAATAAGCCTAGGAACATAAAGCTTAGGAGCAGGAGTAGGCCATTCAACTCCTCAAATTGCTTCACTATTCAGCAAGATCAGGGATATCCTGGTTGTGGAATCAACTCCATATTAGTGTATGCTCCCCATTACCCACAACTTCTTTGTCTGTTAAATATGTCTAACTCAGCCTTGAATAAATTCAATGGCCCTGTCTAGCATTGTTGGGAAAGAGAATTCCTGGACTCATAAGCATCAGAGAGAAAACAAATTCTCCTCCTCTCTGCCTTAAATGGAAGACCCCTTATTTTTAAACTGCATTCCTTAGGTCTAGCCTTTCCCACAAAGGAAAACATCCTTTCAGCATCCACCATGTTAAGTTTCCTCGGAATCTTGTCTATGTTTCAGTAAGATCATTTTCTAAACTCCAATAAGTAAAGGCTACGTAGAAATCATTGTGTGAAAAAGTCTCCATAATAACAGCATTTATGCTGCACCATTATCATAACAAAAAGGTCTCGGGGTGCTTCATGGAGGGAGTGTAAAATATAATAGGTCAGTGAGTCACAAAAGATGATAACAGGGCAGGAAAACAAATGTAGGTTTTAAGGTTTATCCTAGAGAAGGAAAAATGAGGTAACGAGACAAGGAGATGCGGGCAAGGATCACCAGAGCTGAGTGCCATCAACTGCATGCATGTGGCTTTAGGTGCTGTATTAAAAAGTGATGTGCAATTGTATCACTGTGAGGAATGCCCAATATCTGTCAGCAGTCACCATTCACTCACCCTGTGCCACTTCGCTCTTCCAAAGAAGATCTCCAAAGCTTGGGAACCAAGCCATTGAAGATACCATCACTATTAGGATACAGAAGAGGCCAAAATTAGAACACTGCAGATATCCTGTAGGATTGTATAAGATTACGGAGATAGGAAGGGCTAGGCCATGAAGGCATTGTGAATGGTAAGTACTGTAAAGTCGAGGGATGCTTAACTCGGAGCCCATGTTATTTAGCGAGCACAGCGATATAAGAATAGGATTTGGAGAGAGTTCAGACAGGGATAACTGAGGTTTTGATAACCTCATATTGATGCAGATAAGTTATGAGAGACCCACATTGAGAATAATTGAGTCTGGTTTCAGCAGAAGAGTTGACACAAGACTGGAGGCATCATCTGAAGGAGGAGGAAGTCAACTTTCTTGTTGATGGTGGAAGCATTTGGTTTAAAGTTCATCAAGCTCGAATATGACACTATTGTTTCAAGTAGTTTCGAATAGTTTGAATCAGGTGGGAAAATGCATGCAGCCTGTGATCATGGAGCAGAATTTGTCATATGGACCAATAGCAAAGGTTTCAAGTCTTCCCAATATTTAATTGGAGACATTTACGCTCTTCCAGATAAGCTGTCGAAGAAAGGTGGAGTTGAGAGAGGTGGCAATGCGGTGGTCTTCTGCATACCTGTGGAACCTAATATGGCTTTTTTGGACAATGTCTCTAAGGCTATGTAGACCATAAAGCCTGTTCTTCTTGAATGCAGAGCATTTGTAACCTGCCAGATGCAGAAATTGATAACAATGTTAGATAACTGGTACATAATAAATCTCCTCTGCATCCATGAAACCACGAATCACAAATTCGCCTATCCATTGCAAAAAATAATTAATCAAGTAATCAACATTTGCAGGCAAAAGCATGCATCTGTGACCAGTTATGGAGCAACCCAAAGTTGGTTGTGTGCATCTCATTGTCACCCTTGTGCCCTTTGTGTTATCGTAATGGCTCCCAAGCAAAATGGTAGTGCTAGTGTGCCTACGTTCAAGAAGGTGGTGATGGAAGCTTAATGACAAGGAGCAAGTGTTAAATAACTTGCAAAGCGTTATGTCAACAAATGCTGTGCGCTGTGAGTTCAACCTCAAGTCTACCATTCGGTTTTTCAGGAGCAAGAAGATGTTAATAAGAAAAGCTATGAAGGAATCTACTCCTCAAAGTGCTAAGGTAACATCAGTACTTCGGGATGAAAACTATGAGATGATGGAAAAGAGGCTTAATTTGGGCATTGAGGAGATAGTGATGGAGAGGAGGACAGTAGTGTATGGTTATGCCCTGCAGCAGCAAGTGCTGCACATTGATGAGAACAAGATGAAAGATGTGCGGGATGCCAAGACTTTTGTAGCCAGTAAAGGGTGACTAGGAAGGTTCACAAATTGCTATGGCCTTCATAACATCAAGTTGAGTTGGGAGGCTTGTTCCGCCGATGCTTTTGTGCCAATGTTCCTCCAGCTGGTTACGAAGAAGTGATATAGGAGTGTGCAAGAATTTAATGCTAACAAAACCAACCTCTCCTACAAGCAAATGGGGTCCTGCACATACATTGCCAAACAAATCACCAACACGCTGGGATTCAAGGCTTTCAATGATAGTGCCACATTACTGCTTAATGCCAACAACAGGGGAGAATTCAAGTGCAAACCACCGATAGTCTACCAGGCTGAGAACCCTTGCGCACTCAAGGTGAAGGACAAGGACCATATGCCTGTGTATTGGCGGTTTAACAAGAAGGCCTGGACGTCTGCTCATAACTTCTGGGATCAATTTTAAAAACTGTTCTGTCCTAGAAGTTGAGGTGTATGTCCAAGCAAAAAATCTCACCTTCAAAGTTCTTCTCATTCTCAACAAGGTGTCTGTTCACTTAAGGATCAGATACATAGTTCCCAAACCAACATTGAAGTTCTCTTCATGTCACCCAACACCTTGTCATTGAATCAGCTGCTCGACCAGGGGATCATCAAGGTGTTCAAAAGCCACTACATCCAAAATCTGTACTGAACAGGCTGCCATGCCTGTCTACAGATGAAAACCCGATGATGATGGACTTCTAGGTGCAGCTCAACATCTGTCATATCATTAACTTTGTCCATGCTGCTTTGGAAGAGGTCACATAATCCACCATCAATAACAGCTGGAAGAAGGTCTGGTCTGACTGTGTGGCAAACTTGAAGGTGATCATGTCATCAAGAACAACTGATGTCTGGCCAAGGAAATTGGAGGAGAAGGCTTCAGAGATATGAGTGAGGACAAATTCAAGGACATGCTGACCTATACAGCCAAAGAATCAATAAACGAGGGGTGGGACAAGATGGCTAACAAGGGGCAAAAAACAGAAAAGTTCAGCAGGTCTGGCAGCATCAGTAGAGAGAAAGCAGAGTTAACATTTTGTGTCAAGTGACCCTTCCTCTGAATTCAAGTTGCATTCTGAGCAAGGGTCACTTGACTGGAAAAGCTAACTTTGATTTCTCTGCCCTGATACTGTCCGACTTGCTGAGATTTTCCAGCAATTTCTGTTTTTGTTTCTGATTTACAGCATCTGCAATTCTTTCATTTTTTGTTGGCTAATGAATGGCTTAATGATGATGACATTGAAAATCTCCACAAGGTCAAGCATCTTACTTCAATGAAGCTGTCATCTTTACATAACACAATCGACACTATGTGTAAGGAGCTTCAAGAATCTAATCCAATACTTGAATGATGCTTAAAGTTCAAGAAGGCAATCAAAACACCAAGTTTCCCCTACATTGAGCTCAAAGATAGCTAGTGGCAGGTATGACAAACAAAGTTCACACATTTCTTCTGACCTGTTCTGGTGCACAGCTCTTATCATCAACGTTCTAAAAGCAAGGGCATAGGTGCTCGAGAGGGCAAACAGCTTTAATAAAGCTTTAAGGGTATCTGCCAAATGATGGTAGAGGAGAAGGATGCATCAACAGAGAGACTGGCTGCACAGTCCTCCCCCTCCAAAATCCAGTAACCACCCATAACCTTCTCCCACAACATCCAGCCCTGGTGCACAGCTTTTATCAGTAAATTACAACACGTAACAATTGTTTTTATTATTTTATTCTATTAATATTAACTTCTGTTTCAGATGCTTTAATGTTTATTATTTCAACACAATAAAAACCCCAAAAATAATCGGCAAAAAGGCATAATCTTGGGGTCTGCTGTATGCAAGCAAATGTCGCAGGTTCAAGACTTGCAGCTTTTTAAAATTAATAAGGAGCTAGGGGAGCCTATACTTCTCATTGCTTGCAATGGACAGAGTCAACTTACCAACTTATCTTCTGTAGTACAAAATTGCTTTTATCACTGTGGGCTTTGACATTTTTACAGAATGAGTGCAAAACAAAGAGCTTTAATGACATATCCATCTTCTCAGCTGTTTTGTAACTTTTATTTTAACATGAGTCAGAGTTGATATAAATTAAATGAAGATATAAATCACAGTTGATACTCTCAGTTACACATACAGTGCAACATTGGCTCTCTCACCAAGTCTCCTGTCCATGCACCCCTGCGATCCAAGTTTCGACCACATTGTATTTCCAAGCAGAACTTCTGAACTTTTCCATCAAAGACTTTGTTGATGCTCTGAAGGCAGAACACAGGACGTTGGTCATTTTCTTTAAACGTTTCTCTTTACCAGATTTCAAAATATTGAAAATGGCAACACAAAGCTGTTTGTCTGTAGTCAAGCATCATACAACTGGACAATAAAGTGGTTTCATGTTTTCTGATGAGCATAAAAAGGCGAAGTGTCACCATTGTTCCAACTAATGGCTGGAACAAGTCATGTGATGAAACCTCCAGGAGTAGACCTAGTCACAGTGGCAACGCAAATTGTGATTCCAATTAGCTATCCTACAACTCCCTTCAAACACCAGCTCTCAAATGTCTTCAAACCAATGGGTTGTATTTTGTGTTTGTAAAATTAATGCAACATGGAAATCTGTTCGTGGATTGTGTTCTGGGGGTTCTGTTGTCTTTGGAACAGTCAGACTAGTTAATGAATGAAAAGCCAGATAATTAGTTGCTTAATTACTTCAAAACCATTCGCAGTCAGTGGTATTATTATTTATAATCTTGAGGGGCAAACGCTGGACAAAATAGAATGTTAAAGTTGCTGAGCATTTGTGGAGAGTTTCATTCTCTTCAACTGATGATCCCACTTGTTTCCAAAGGAGAATCAAATCAACAAAGAGACTACTTTTTGTGCAGTGGTTTCAGATTTCTGCATTCAGCAGACAGGCACTTAAATATAAAATTAGTCTGAAAAAGCTTAAGTCCAAAGATCTAGTATGTTTCATCAGAGACAGTGAATGAGACATGATGCTGCTCCCAACAGGGTTGTTTAATTAATGATAGGTTCATATTCTTTTGTAGGGAAAGCCAGTTAACACTGGTTTTGGGCAGTAACAATCAAGAATAATACAATTTAGTTAACAATGTCATAAACTCAAAACATACAACAGATTCTGAGTGAAAGTAAATTAATAATATTTAGAATTCCAAAAAGACTATAAACAAGAGAGATCATAGGTACTGCAGATGCTAGAGAATCCGAGATAACAAGGTGTGGAGCTGGATGAACGCAGCAGGCCAAGCAGCATCTTAGGAGCAGGAAAGCTTGACGTTTCGGGCCCAGACCCTTCATCAGA
>JAHRHZ010000052.1:363207-456466 GCA_024137785.1 Ginglymostoma cirratum | reverse complement strand
TAAGATGCTGCTTGGCCTGCTGTGTTCATCCAGCTCCACGCCTTGTTACCGAAGACTATAAACACGTTATGGATGGCACTTTTTCAGATGCAAGTGTTGATGCACCTCCACCATAGTTTGTTCAACTCTTTTCAATGACTGAAACCTGGGAAAGGACAAGGGAAAGATCAAATGCACTGCTAAAGTTTTAACTCCCCTACTGTGCAGAAAGAGGCTATTCGGACCATCAAGTCTGATGCTCCAAAGAACAATCCAGCAGGACCCACAGCCCCACAGGGTTTTTATCATGGTGAGCCTACCTAATCTGCACATGACAGGGCAATTTGTTATTAAGTGTGATCAATGAACCGAACCTGCACATCTTTGTGAGAGGAAGCTGGATCACCCAGGTGAAACCCTCGCAGACACAGGAAAAGCATGCAGAATCCACGCAGAAAATCAGCTGGAATCAAATCTGGGTCCCTGGTACTGTGAGGCAGCAATTCTAACCACTGTGCCATTATGCTGCCCAGGTCTGGAAACTGCAACATTAACATCTTCTCCTAGCCTTCCAGAAAAAAGAGCCACATTGAGGAGGTAATGGCGAGGTGGTATTTATACAAACATAGAACACAGAACAGTACAGGGCCTTCAGCCCACGATGTTGTGCCGAACTTTTACACTAATCCTAAGGTCTATCTAACCTCCACCCCTACCTTATACTATCATCCATATGCCTATCTAATAGCTGCTTAAATGCCCCGATTGAGGCCGACTCCACTACCCTCTCCGGCAATGCATTCCACACTTTGACCACTCTCTGAGTAAAGAACCTACTCTGACGTCTCCCCTGTATCTACCTCCACTCACTTTAAAACTATGCTCCCTCGTAATAGTTACCTCCACCCGAGGAAAACGTCTCTGGCTGTCTACTCTATCTATACCTCTGATCATTTTGAACACCTATATCAAGTCACCTCTCATCCTTCGACTTTCTAAAGAGAAAAGGTCTATCTCTCTCAACCTTTCCTCGTAAGACCTTCCCTCCATTCCAGGCAACATCTTGGTAAATCTCCTCTGCACGTTTCCCAACACTTCCACATCTTTCCTGTAATGAGGCGACCAGAACTGAACACGATACTCCAGATCTGGCTGAACCAGGTTTTTGTACAGCTGGAGCATAACTTCACGGCTCTTGAACTCAGTCCCTCTATTAATGAAAGCTAACACACCATACGTCTTCTTAACAATTCTATCCACCTGGGTGGAAGCTTTCAGGAACTGTGAACATGAAACCCAAAATCCCTCTGCTCCTCCACACTGCCAAGAATATTTCTGTTAACCCTATATTCTGCTTTCAAGTTTGTCCTTCCAAAATGAATCACCTCATACTTTTCAGGGTGAAACTCCATCTGCCACTTCTCAGCCTAGCTCTGCATTCTATCAATGTCCCTTTGTAACCTAGAACAGCCCTCCACACAGTCCACAACGTGACCCACCTTCGTATTGTCCGCGAACCTATTAATCCACCCTTCCACTCCTTCATCCAAATCATTGACAAAAAACACAAATATTAGAGGACCCAGAACAGATCCTTGTGGTACACCACTCGTAACTGAGCACCATGTTGAATATTTTCCGTCCACTACCACCCTTTGTCTTCTAATGGTCAGCCAATTCTAAATCCAATCTGCCACATTTCCCCCTATCCCATGCCTCCTTACCTTCTGCATGAGCCTACCATGGAGAACCATATCAAACGCCTTACTTAAATCCATGCACAGCACATCCACTGCTCTGCCTTCATCCACGTGTTTGGTCACCTCTTCAAAGAATTCAATAAGCTTTGTGAGGCGTGATCTACCCCTCACAAATCCATGCTGAATATCACAAATCAAACTGTGCCTTTCCAAGTGATCATAAATCCTGTCTCTCAGAGCCCTTTCCAATAATTTGCCCACCTCTGATGTAAGACTAACAGGCCTGTAATTTCCAGGGTTATCCTTATTCCCTTTTTTGAACAAGGGAATGATGTTTGCCTCTCTCCAATCTTCTGGCACTATACCTGTGGACAGTGAGGATGAAAAGATCATCGCTAAAGGTCCTGCAATCTCTTCCCTTGCTTCCCATAGAATCCTTGGATAAATCCCATCAGGCCTGGGGGACTTATCTATATTCAAGTTCCTCAAAATTCCTAGCGCATCTTCCTTACTAACATCAACCTTCTCTAGCCTACCAGCCTGTTTCACACTGTCCTCCTCCACAACTAGGTCCCTCTCAGTTGTGAATCCCGAAGAAAAGTATTCATTAAGGACCTCTCCTATCTCTTTAGGCACCGTGCACAAATTCCCTTTCCAATCCTTGATCGGTCCTACCCTTTCTCTGGTCATTCTCTTATTCCTCACGTACGTGTAAAAAGCCTTGGAGTCTTCCTTGATCCCATCTGCCAAGGTTTTCTCATGCCCCCTTCTAGCTCTCCTAAGCTCTTTCTTCAGCTCCTTCCTGGATAACTTGTATCCCTCCAGAGCCTTTTCCGTTCCTTGTTTCCTAAATATTAAGTAGGCATCCTTCTTCCTCTTAACTAATCGTTCGGCCTCTCTTGAGAACCAAAGCTCCGTCACTCGACCGCATCTTCCCTGCCTGCTAGGGACAAACATATCGAGTGCACGCAGTATGCATTACTTAAACAATCTCCACATTTCAATAGTGCTCTTCCCTGACAGCCACTGTTCCTATTTTATGGTACCCAGTTCTTGGCTAACAGAATTGTAATTACCCTTCCTCCAGTTATAAACCTTATCCTGCTGTATGTACCTATCCTTTTCCATGACTATTGTAAAAGTAACAGAGTTATGATCATTACCACCAAAATGCTCTCCTACCAATAGGTCTAAGACTTGGCCCCAGTTGACATATAACTAACTTTACAGCAGAACTAGTATTATGAACTTTAAAGCAATCAGTAAGAACAAACTTCCTGTTGTAGCTCCTGTGACAAGGACAGTGGGAAATATAAGATGCGTAGCATATTTTGACAGAGATAACAATGAATAAAATGAGCAATGGAATTTGAACAGCCCTTAGTGATAAGCAAGTCTGAGAAATGATTTAAAACTTTGGAATATGAATTAATTGGATGCACTGTAAGATCCCAAGGCCTGATGATTACATTTTCTGGTAAACATCATGAGATCAGGAGGAACCTAGGGCTACCGATTGGCTTGTCCATCATTGATCCGGTATTTCATAGGATTGGATGTATAGATTATTGGGATGGAACAATGACAACATTGCATGTAATTATTCTAACGTGAAATGTACAAAAATGCTGTGTTATCAGAGCGTCATTGACCACTCTTCCGACCTGGGCTTGATTATATGGGTGACTGGGCCCCACGTATATACCAGATTCGGAACGGTCTCCGGCCTCTCCTGCAAGCGTGGTAAAGAACTCAAATAAAGATTGATTGTACTTCTGAACACAGAACTTGAGGTTACTCTTTGACCTCTCTCCCCAACAACTGGTGCTGTGAGCAGGGCACTGCACCAGTCCATTACCGATTATGTGGGTCCTAATCGACTGAGTATATTTAATATTACCACCCCTTTGGTGCAGGGCAAACCCCATAGTCGATCCCAGCTCTAAGTTGCAGTACACAAAGTCCTAAGATGGACAAAATAATTGTGTTATGCTCAGTGGACAATCAAAAGGCCTCGCCCTCACCGGGAAGTTTGAGCCCCACAGCTGGATGCTTTGGGTGGAGAAGGCCTAGTCCTCATTGGGGAGATTTGAGTGCCACAGCTGGATAGGTAGGCCTGAGGAGAGTCCTCACCTCGGTGATTTGACCCCCATAGCTGGATCCTTTGGGTGGAT
The DNA here is from genome assembly GCA_024137785.1 of Ginglymostoma cirratum. Lineage (NCBI taxonomy): Eukaryota > Metazoa > Chordata > Chondrichthyes > Orectolobiformes > Ginglymostomatidae > Ginglymostoma > Ginglymostoma cirratum. The sequence continues at coordinate 452,613 of JAHRHZ010000052.1, read as the reverse complement.
AAGGCCTAGTCCTCACCAGGGAGGTTTGAGCCCCACAGGAGGACTGGTAAAGCCCAAGGAAGAGTCCTTACCAGGGAGATGTGAGCACCACAGCTGGACGACTAGGACAGAAAAGCATGTTAAGGAGGCATAAGACCATGGCAGCTGAAAAAGGTCTAGAAGGGATCCTATCTAAAGTTAAAATAATATGGGGCTTGGAGGGGGCATTGGTACAAAGCGTACTGGATTGCAATTAGAAACGGATCATGAAAATGATCTGGAAGGGATATCACCAGGATGCCACGATACCAGGAACAAAAACAATATTGCTGGAAAAGCTCAGCAGGCCTGGCAGCATCTGTGAAGGAAAAAAAACAGAGTTAACATTTTGGTCCGGTGACCCTTCAAATGCCCTGAGACCAGAGCAGATTCCTTGGTGGGAGGAACAAGGAAAAGATAAATGTGAGAAGACTGTTGTAATTCTGACAGTCCTTGTTAGCAATTTGGCAAGTGAGAGATAGGAACAATGAGAGAGGTGGCTCTCATGTGTGGTCGTAGTCGGGGAGTCACCTAGTGCCCTGCTCTACTCACAGGGCGGCGAGGATAATGACATTGATTGGAATGGGTCAGAGGATGAAGCATACGCATACAGACATAGGGATAATAATGGGTTGGACGACCTGCCACCCTATGATTCAGGAAGTTCCATGCCTATAGATTCTCTGTGGGCTAAAGTTAAAAAATTAAAGAGATAGAAGAATTCACAGCAAAGGAAGGAAGCTAACATAGAATTTTTTACTGCAGCAGGGAGGCAAGTGTTATTCAACAAATTGACCATTGCTGCTGAAAGGTTGCTAACATCATCAATGATACATCCCAGCCTGATAATGCTCTCCTACAATGTCTTCCATTGGACAGAAGTTACAAAAGCTTGAACACATGCACCTGCAGGTTCAAGAACAGCTTCTTCCCTGCCATTAGTCGGCTGATGAACAGACTCCCGAACTTCAATTAATGCCATTCACAATGTTATAAACATGTATCAAGTCGCCCCTAAGTCTCCTGCATTCCAGTGAAAACAAACCCAATCTATGCAAGAGAGATAGTAAGAACTGCAGATGGTGGAGTCAGAGGTAACGCAGCGTGGAGCTGGAGGGACACAGCAGGCCAGGCAGTATCAGAGGAGCAGGAAAGTTGACATTTCGGGTCGGGAACCTTCTTCAGAAAGTCTATCCAACCTTTCTTCATAGCTAAAATCCCCCAAACCAGGCAACATCCTGATAAACATTTTCTGTACCATCCCCATAGCATTCACATCCTTCTGGTAGTGTGGTGACCAGAACTGTATGCAATATTCCAAAGTGTGGTCTCACTAAAGTTCTATAAACCTGCAGCATAACTTGTCTTATCCTTATATTCAATGTCCCTTCCAATGAAGGCAAACATGCCATAGGCCTTTTTTACAACCTTATCTACCTGTTGCACATCTGCACCAGTACTAACACGTTCAGTGATCTGTGGCTCTGCACAGCCAGATCCCTCCACATATCAATACTCCTAAGGGTTTTGCCATTCACTGATTTGATCTTCCAAAAGGCATTACCTCACATTTATCCAGATTCAACCCCATCTGCCAATTTTCTGCCCATGCCTCTCCAACTGCTCGATGTCCCACTGTATCCTCTGACAATCCTCCTCGCTATCTGCAACACCACCAATCTTTGCATCATCCGCAAGCTTACTAATTAGACTTTACTGTCACCATTAGTCCTGTTCCTCATGCTATTCATAGGCCGGGGGCGCTAACTCTACCCTGGATACCAGTTCAGGTGTTAGTGCCAAACAGTCCCAAGCTGCATTATGATGAGGCAGGCAGAACCAGGTTTTATTCTGGCAGCTGCTGCTCCACTGCAGTGATGTAGCACCACTGACCAGCGTTTCTGCACATGCAGTAGCATTGATAATAATTCCAGCATCAGAAAAGTATGGGTTCATAAAATGTAATTCAGCACTAATTTGTTGCATATAAACTGCAATTGACTAACTTTATCAACTCATTTGATCAAGTAATAGAGATGGTTGTCTGGAGGGATTTAGTTGATGTTTGGTGAGTAGACTTATCAAAAGATGTTCCAAAAAGGACCACATGATAAACTTATGAGCAAAATCGAAAGCCATATGAGTACAAGAACAGTGCCCAGCATGAGTATAAATGTATGATGGAGCAGAAAGCAGACACTCGTGTCTAACACTGGTTTGCAAACTGGGTGAGGTACATAGTAAGTTCCCCAGGGCTTGAGTTACATTTGCATTCTGATATACAAGGCTGAATCTTCCAATTTTAGCTGAGTACAAGTTGCATCACCTTTTTTCGGAGGGATTCTCTCCATGTCTCACCAAACACATCATTAATCACCTGCCTATCATATTGGTTTCCCACACGTCTAGTTTTATTCCACCTTTCTCAAGCACCATCCCAGAACAACTCACCACTCAATGGATATCTACCAAAAGACTAGCATCACTGATGCCCGTGCCATCTTTAAAAGGCCACTTTGCACCCAGATAAGCACTGTCATCTAAAGCTGCCATTCTCAGTCAAGAGCATATTGAGAATGTGTCGGAGAAGGGGAAGATGGCACTGCAATTCTTTGACAGGGATCTGGAGGTCCTGGTGTTGGATGAGGCAAAGGAAGATGAGTTCTCTTTCTGGAGGACTAGCAAGGCCTGGTAGCCTGATCTAAGTTTAGCACCCAGGTCAATGCCATGTTCATGGTATGGAGGTACAGAGAACAGTATTGTAAGAAGTTCAGTGACCTTCTCCCCTCCATGACATTGACAGCCATAATCTTCTCTCCGATATTTCACACTCTATCTCTGCTACAGCAGTCACCTATGCTCATGTTCTATCATGCTCACTTTTCTCTGCAGCATCTTTCCTCAATATTCTCACCCACCCCAATGTCCCACACCACTAACCTCACACACCTCTGTGCTGCCTACTCATTGGGAACACCTTGCCAACTTTCCCACATCTGCACCAGTACTAACAGCCGTGCTAACCACTTTCAACTAATCAATCACCCTTCTTTCCCTCATTCCAGGGGTAAACAACCCATCATAAAACAGAAAAAGCCCAGATGGAGCAGAGAGAAAATGGGTGTTTTCAGGCTCACAAGATGTTGTGAATGGTATGCCACGGAGTTGGTGCTAGGGCCTCCACCATTTACAAGTTATATAAATGATTTGGATGGAGATGGCCAAAGGTATGGTCGCTAAATTTGCTGATGACACAAAGAAAGATCTGAAAGTGACTTGTGAAGAGGACATCTTACGAAAATTAATGAATGGCAAAAATTTGGAAGATGGATTCCCGTGTGGTAATGTGGGAAATATCCATTTTGGCAGAATGAAAAAAAGCATATTATCTGAATGGTGAGAGGTAGCAGAGCTCTGAAACAGAGAGAGATCTGAGTGTACTAGTGCATGAAATGCCGAAGATTCGTATGAAGGTACAGAAAGTAATCAGGAAAGCTAATACTGTCCATGTTGTGTTTTATTGCAAGAGGATCTGAATCCATGTTTTGAGAGATTAAATTTCAGTTATCCCACACCTACATGGAATTATAGTTAGGTGGTTGTTTTTGACTTGCACTGACTTGATATGCCAAAGGGCCTTATTCTGCTCTGTAGGCCTCTACGACACCAGCTTAGTCTGGAAAACTGGGTTGAATTCATGACAACACCCTTTGAGGAGGATATCCAGGGTGTGCAGAGATTGCGGAACAGGTTCCATTACAATGGTGTCAGGCATGAGGAACTTGATTACATGGAGAGACTGGAGAAGCTGGGACCAAAACAGACATTGCTGGAAAAGCTAAGCAGGTCTAGAAGCCTCTGTGGAGAAGAATCAGAGTTAATGTTTCAGGTCGAGTGAACTCAGTGAACCTCAAACTGAAATGTTAACTCTGAATTCTCTCCACAGATGTTGCCAGAACCGCTAAGCTTTTCCAGCAATTTCTGCCTTTTTTCTGATTTACAGTTTCCACAATTCTTTTGGTTTTTAGTCGAGAGAAGCTGGTGTTGTTCTTGTCAGAGATGAGAAATTAAGAGGAGATGAGATAGAAATGTTCCTAATCAAGAACAATTTTGACAGGGTGAATGATGAGCCAAAGCTTTGAGTAGCAGACGGGTCCTAGGGGACACAGATATGTAGTGATTGGCCAAACTAGTGGTGGTGACGAGGGAACCTCTCTTATTAACACAGTGAATTCTGATTACTGGAAATGCAAAGCTCCCAGTAGTTTTTTTGGGAAGATTCTATCACAACATTCAGAAAACAACTGAATAACTATTTGATGGGGAAAGGATACACAGCTGTGGGTAATGAGGAAGGAATCTACACTAAATGAATAGCCTGAACTAATAAGTGCAATGGTGGAATGGCCATCTACTATTTTAGGTAAAGAAATCAAATACTTATAAAGCAGAAAGCCCCTAAAGGGGCTACAAACGAAAATCTATACTCCAAAGGACACTCAAATTTTAATCAGAATCTCATTTTGGGGGTGGCAGATGTCAGGGGATTCGGGCCTGGATGTTGTTAGCTTGGGGCCTGAATCCTTATATAATGATGAACTGTGGTTTGGAGTCTAGGAACTGGAACTTTTCAAAGCCTGGGTCCTCTCTTTGTTACCTGTTCCTAACTGTGGCCTATACTATCATCATTTTCTGACAGTGCCTGATGCTTTTCGACTTTGGAGAGCTGTTGTTTTGGACCTGTGGGTTGGGTAGCAGATCAGGGCATGGCTGCCTGGGCTGACTGGACTGGACTGGTAGGTGAGGCCTAAGAAAACTTTGTTGTTTTCTTTTCTACTTCATGCCTAAGGGGCGGTGTGGTCCTGGTTGGACGTTGGAGACCGATGGCAACCTAGGAACCCTCTGAAACAACATCTGGGGTGGGGCCCAGTCGTTCCTGGGGTAGTTTTGTCCTCTGTGTCCCCCATACCCCAAGGAACTCATCATCGCCCTTTACTCATCTGCCAGAAAGCTCGGGTGAAGCGTTACACTCAATCCGAGATGGCCATGGAGGCATGCGCAATGCACTTGGTGGGGGCAGTTGGCACCTCCACCATTGTCACTGCGTCAAAGATTTACAGGAAGGCAGCATTCTTTCTGAAGACTGAGCGGTCAATGCAACTTGCCCAGAGAAGGGACTCACTGTTGGTGGGATGCACTTGCCTGTTGACCCTCTGGAGATAGTCACTTAGAGTGTTATTTTATTCACCGCATGCCCTTTGTGTCATCTGAGGTCCTTCTCCCCCACCTCCACCAGCTCAGGGAGGTGAGTTTGATTGTGACACCACTGCTGCTTGGTCTACAGGAGACCTGCCTGAGACACATTTGCTCATTCCGACAGGTCTTCATCTACCTGGCCTGGGAGGAGGTCATGGAGAGTGCATTTACTGGTGGGCACAATGGATATGCATACTGGATATTCTGGTCAGCCGCCCCCTCAACCTTTCCAGGAGAGAGCTGCAGCGACTAAGGATACCAGTGGAGTTGGGGGAAGAACGTCTGCAGGGAAGGTAGGCCCAAAAGAAAACTAAAACACCTGGGGGCTGCCTCCCAGGAGGACTCCCTGTGTATCCCTGAGGCTATTGGCTCCCAGACAATGGGATAGGATCACTTCCAAAGGATAGAAGCCTTAGGCCCTTCAAGAGATCATAGGATTTGGATCTTGGATCGGGGCACATGATTTATGACAGCAGGAGTGAACAGACAGTGCCACCCCGATTTCTCCTGGCCCCTTTTATGCCCCAAGACCCATGATGGAAACGAAAGGAAGTAGGTTGGGGTGGGGCAGCAGGACAGTGGAGAGACAGAGTTATCCATTGCTCCCCACCATCCTGGCAAAGGCACCAATCCTCCAGATGTGACGGCTGTAATGAACACCACCAAGTTAAACAAAATGGAGGATGTCACAGCGCTCGCGGATGAGGACTCCCTTGTCCCCATTCAGGGAACTCCAGAACTTTTTGTAAGTGGCACTTTGTCACTGAGATAGAGTCTGTCAGCTGTGAAATGGTGGAATTCTCAATTGCTTCTAGTCATGTCTACCTGGTAGCTATTAGCGGCCCCAGGAGTTGACAAGAACACAAGGAGGGGGTGCCAACGTTTCCCTTACAGAGCCCTTAGGAAATGGAGGGGAGAAATAGCCCCTCCCCTGCTCAGCAAGTTATTTTTAGTTGTTTTAACTGCTGATGGTGACACATACTGTAGACATAAAGACATCTGTAGCTAACTTCCATGTCAACCACAACAGGAAGATCCAGCACAGATTTCCCACCCTCTCACTCCTCAGGGAATGGGAGTACGCGGTGAGCCACCTGCAAGAAACCTATACTGTTTCAGGAGATATAGCTACGTGGCTCCTGGAGTGGCAGGGAGGGGTCTTCAAGAGTCATCTGGCCTCTAATTCTGGTGGAGTGGCTATCTTATTGGCCTTTTTCTACCAGCCAGAGCTTCCAGGCCATCTAACACAACTCACAGTTTATTTCAGAGGTGCAGTGCTTCACTTTGTGCCCGTATACGTGCCTTGAATGGGACCCAAGGAGATGTGCTTCTCTGAAGAAGTATCAACCCTTCTTCACTCCATCAGTGAGGGTGATCTCATTCTTTCAGGGAAATTTCAAATGCATCGTTGAGAGGAGGGACTGTAGTGGCACTCAGCCAAGCTCAGCATCAGTGGGGCAGTTGAGGGGTTTTGTTGAGATTTTTGACGCCTGTCAGAATCTCACCTTTGTGAGACCTGGTGCTGGAGCATCCAGAATTGACTTGCAGGACATATGCCTCCTGTATCCCAAAGACTTCCATGTGGGCCCAGCTTGTTCTATTCAACAGTCGAACAGTAGAACAAGGTCGGCATACTGGCACTATAACAAGCTGCTGCTGGAGGCCAAGCAGTTCTGGGACTTATTTCGTAGATACATAGAAAATAGGTAAAGCAGTAGGCCATTCAGCCTTCGGGCCTTCACCAAAGTTCAATACCATCATGGCTTTTCATGATCAGTATCTCATTCCTGCCCTCTCCCCATACCCCTTGATCCCTTTAGCCACACGGACCATGTCCGTCTCTCTTAAGTATATCTAATGAACTAGCCCCAACAGCTTCGTGTGTGAGAGAATTCCACAGGTTCGCAACTCTCTGAGTGAAGCAATTCTTCCTCATCTCAGTCCTGAATGGCTTATCCCTTTTGCTTAGACTGTGACCCCTTATTCTGGACTTCACTAACACTGGGAACATTATTCCTGCATCTAGCCTGCCCAGTCCCATCAGGATTTTTTATGTTTCTTTAAGATTCCCCCACATTCTTCTAAATTCTAGCAAATATAAGCCCAGTCGATCCAGTGTTTCCTCTTATGTCTGTCCTGCCATCCCTGGAACCAGCCTGGTGAAACTTGTCTGGACTCCATCATTAGCAAGAATGTCTTTCCTCAGACGAAGAGACCAAAATTGCACACAATACTCAACCTGTGGCTTCACCAAAGCTCTGTATAACTGCAGCAAGACATCTTTACTCCAATACTCAAATCCTCTCGCTCTGGAGGAGAGCATGCCATTAGTTTTCCTCACTGCCTCCTGTACCTGCATGGCAACCAATAGAGCGTAGGCAATGGCTTGGTGGTAGTATCACTAGACTATTAATCCAGAAACCTAACTCATGTTCTGGGGACCCGGGTTCGAATCCTACCACAGCAGATGGTGGAATTTGAATTCAATAAATAAAAAAAGTGTGGAATTAAGAATCTACTGATCACCATGTCTGATTGTCGGGGAAAAAAAAACCCATTTAGTTAATTAATGTCCTTCAGAGAAGGAAATCTGCCACCTTCTAGCCTACATGTGACTCCAGACTCACAGCAAATTAGTTGACTCTCAATTGCCCTCTGAAATGGCCGAGCAAGCCACTCAGTTATACCAATTGCTACAAAGTCCTACTTTCACATTGAGAATAACTTCCATCATGTTGTGTGACGCTATCACCGTGCTAAATGAGACAGACTTCGTTCAGATCCAGCAACTCAAGTCTGGGCATCCATAAGGCACTGTGGGCCATCAACAGCAGCAGAATTGTACTCCAGCACAATCTATAACCTCATGGCCAGGCATTTCCCCACTCAACCATCACTATCAAGCCAGAAGATCAACCCTGGTTCAATGGAGAGTGCAGGAGGGCATTCTAGGAGCAGAACCAGGCATACCTGAAGATGAAGTATCAACTTGGTGAAGCCACCAAACAGGACTACTTGCGCATCAAACTGCGAAAGTAGCAAGTGATAGACAGAGCTAAGCGATCCCACAACCAACGGATCAGATCTAAGCTCTACAGTCCTGCCACATCCAGTTGTGCATGGTGGTGAACAATTCAAAAACTCACTGGAGGAAGAGGGTCCACAAATATCCCCATCCTCAATGATGGAAGAGCCCGCACATCAGTGCAAAAGATAAGGCTGAAACATTTGCAGCAATTGTCAGCCAGAAATGGCGAGTGGATGATCCATCCAATGGTCCCCAGCATCACAGGTACTAGTCTTCAGCCAATTCGAATCACTCCACATGATATCAAGAAACGGTTGGAGACACTGGATACTGCAAAGGCTATGGGCCCTGACAACATTTCAGCAATAATACTGAAGACTTGTGCTCCAGAACTTGCCGCTCCACTAGCCAAGCTGTTTCAGTACAGTTACAACAACGGTATCTGCTCCGCAATGTGGAAAATTGCCCAAGTATGTCCTGTACACAAAAGGTACGACAAATCGAATCCACACAATTACCACCCCATCGGTCTACTATCAATTATCAGTAAAGTGATGAAAGGTGTCATCAACAGCGCTATCAAGCAGTACCTGCTCAGCAATAACCTGCTCAGTTACATCCAGTTTGGGTTCTGCCAGGACCAGTCAGCTCCTGATCTCATTACAGCCTTGGTTCAAACATGGACAAAAGAGCTGAATTCCAGAGGCGAGTGAGAGTGACAGCCCTTGACATCAAGGCTACATTCAACCAAGTGTGGCATCAAGGAGCCCTAGCAAAACTGGAATCAATGGGTATCGGGGGCAAACTCTCTGGTGGTTAGAGTCACACCTGACGCATAGAAAGATGGCTGTGGTTGTGGGACGTCAATCATCTCAGCTCCAGGACATCTCTGCAGGAGTTCCTCAGGGTAGTGTCCTCGGCCCAACCATCTTCAGCTGCTTCACAAATAACCTTCCCTCCATCATAAGGTCAGAAGTGGAGATGTTCGCCAATGATCGCACAATGTTCAGCACCATTTGTGACTGCTCAGATACTGAAGCAGTCCATGCTCAAATGCAACAAGATCTGGACAATATGCAGGCTTGGGCTGACAAGTGGCAAGTGACATTCACACCACACAAATGCCAGGCTATGACCATCACCAATAAGAGACAATCTAACCGCCACCCTTGACATTCAATGGTGTTACCATCGCTGAATCCCCCACTATCAACATCCTGGGGGTTACCATTGACTAGAAACTCAACTAGACTCACCACATTGACACAGTGGCTACAAGTGTAGGTCAGAAGCTAGGAATACTGCGGCGAGTAACTCACCTCCTGACTCCTCAAAGCCTGAACGCCATCTACAAGGCACAAGTCAGGAGTATGATGGAATACTCCCCACTTGCCTGGATGAGTGCAGCCCCAACAACACTCAAGAAGCTTGACACCATCCAGGACAAAGCAGCCCACTTGATTAGCACTACATCTATAAGCATCCACTCCCTCCACCACCAATGCTCAGTAGCAGCAGTGTGTACTATCTACATAATGCACTGCAGAAATTCACCAAAGATCCTCAGACAGCACTCCAAATCCATGACCACTTCCATCTAGAAGGACAAGGGCAGCAGACGTGTAGGAACACCACCCCCTCCAAGTTCCCCTCCAATCCACTCCACCCTGACTTGGGAATATATCACCTTTTCTTCACTGTTGTTGAGTCAAAATCCTGGAATTCCCTCCCTAACGGCATTGTGGGTCAGCCTACATCTGGTGGACTGCAGTGGTTCAAGAAGGCAGCTCACCACTACCTTCTCAAGGACAACTAGAGATGGGCAAGAAATGCTGACCAGCCAGTGATGCCCACATCCCACAAATGAATAAAAAAACCTTCAGCGACTGTTCCATCAGGTCTCATTGCACCTCATCTTTTCCTAAACCACCACCATTTAGATAATAATCTGCCTTCCTGTTTTTGTGACCAAAGTGGATAAGCTCACATTTATCCACATTACATTGCATTTGCACTTCCTCACAGCACACACCGCCACCCAGCTTAGTGTCATCTGCACATTTGGATATATGGCATTTAAATTTCTTGGTCCAAATCGTTAATGTATATTGTGAACAACTGAAGTCCCAGCACTGAAACCTGCAGTACCTCACTCGTCACTGCCTGACGCTCTGAAAAGGACCCATTTATTCCAAATCTCTGCTTCCTGTCTGTCAACCGGTTCTCTGTCCACGTCATAGAAAATTAGATTCCCTACAGTGTGGAAACAGGCCATTTGGCCCAACAACTTCACACCACCCCTCCGAAGAACATCCCATACAGACCCATTCCCCGACCTCTGCGTTTCCCATGTCTAACCCACCTCACCTAATCATCCCTGGGCACGATGGGCAATTTAACACAGTAAAGCCACCTACCCTGCACATTTTTGGACTGTGGGAGGAAACTGGAGCACCTGGAGGAAACCCACACAAACACATGGAGAAAGTGCAAACTCCACACAGACAGTCGCCCGAGACTGGAATTGAATCTGGGTCCCTGGCGCTGTGAGGCAGCAGTGCTAACCATTGAGTCACCATGTCACCCGTGTCAATACATTACTTCTGATACCACGAGCTTTAATTTCCCTTACTAATCTCTTGTGTGGAACCTTGTCAAAAGCCTTTTGAAAGTCCAGATATGCAACATCTACTGATTTACCCTTGTCCACTCTAGTGGTCACATCCTCAAAATATTCCAGAAGATTTGACAAGCATGATTTCCCTTTCGTGAATCCATGCTAACCAGGACCAGTTCTGTCACTGCTTTCCAAATGCTCAGTTATTACATCCTTAATGATTGACTCCAGCATTTTCCCCATATCAGGCTAACTGGCCTTTAGTTCCCCACTTTTCTCCGTCCTTTTTTAAAGAGTGGAGTTACATTAGTTACCCTCCAGTCCATTGAAACGCTTCCAGAGTCTATAGAATGTTGGAAAATGATCACCAATGCATTTGATATTCCTGAGACCACTTCCTTAAGTACTCTGGGATGCAAGCATCAGGGTTTTAATCCCATCAATTTCCCCAAAACCATTTCCTGACTAATAAGGATTTCCTTCAGTTCCTCCTTCATGCTTGACATTCTGTCCCCTAGCATTTCCTGAAGATTATTTGTGTCCTCTTTAGTGAAGACAGATCCAAAGCTTTTGTTCAACTGATCTGTGTCACGGCATGTTTTGTCACTTCTGGAATGACTGTAGAAGTAAGCGGGGTGTTTTCCTCTCTGTGAGTCTATGGTAGGATGTGGGAAAGACTCACATTCATGTATTCTTTCAGCAGTACACTGAAGGGTCAACAAAGAGGGGGGTTTCCGGAATCGAGGAGTTGGAGAATGAGGTGCTCAACCTGGAGCCATGTCTTGGACCCAGCCCTGCAACGGGTGTAGAAAGAGAAGAAGACCACACTCTGGATTCAGGGTTGTGTGCACGAGATTGAGGGTCCAGTTCCTCTGGGACCTTGACTACGGCTCACTCTTCGTCCACTTACTGGAAAAAAAGGCATAGGGTATGCCAGCAGCTGCTTGTGCTGCTTTGCCGACAATGGATTCCTTGTCATAGATTCAGAGGGCATTGAGGACCAAGTGAGGGATTATTTTACAGCTCTTTTCTCAGTTCATCCAGCGAGGAAGCTCACCAAGTTCTGTGGGAGGACCTACCACAGGTCAGCCTGAGGGAGCCAAGAGGATTAACACCCTTCTGTGTTTAGAGGAGCTGGCTGGCACTCTTGATCAGCTTTCCAGGCTGACCATGGAGTTCTTCAGGCCATTCTAGGATGTCCTGGGGAGCAACTATGAGCGGGTATTCGAGGAAGGTATCATGACCAGAGAGATGCCTCTTTCTTGGCGCAGGGCAGTCATCGCTGTGTTACCTAAGAAGGGGGATCTCCGTTTATTAAAGAATTGGTATTTGGTTTCTCTCCTCCACACGGATTACAAGATTTCGCAAGGCCATTTTCGACTCACCTCAGCACCATGCTGCATTATATGAACCTACCAGGCCGGTCCTACTGGGCCAGAGCATTCATGATAATATCCACCTGGATCAGGATGTGATGCTTAATTCCCAGAGGACTTTGGTCCCTCCCCTGGCTATGTCATGACCACCGGAAAAGATTCATCAAGTTTTACTAGGACTAAGGGCAGCACTGGGTCGCTGCTGCAATCTAAGTCTCCCGGTGGTCAGGTACTGGGGTGCCTTCACATGCAGGTAGTGACCTTCCACCTTCAGACCTTGCAGCTATACCTTTGCATGAAGCCTCCTCCAAGATGGTGCTTCCTGATGACATATTTCTTCCGTCATTTGCATGGCCTCCATTATGACACGCAGGTCCTTTCTATGGAGTAGTCCTGGCCTCAGACTATCTTGCAAAAATTGCCTGTTTTCTATTTGATCACAGTCTGGAACATGATTGGCTCATACCAGAGCTCTCCCACTATGGAAGTTGTCAGGGAGCTGCTGCTCAGGAACAGGTTCATCCTCGAGTGCAACTTGCACTGGCTGAGGGAGGAAAGGGCTGACCAGAGTCAGGATGCACTGGATGCTGACAGGGCAGGCCACGAGGGCATCAATCCACCTCCAGTTTGTAACCCGATCCATCCAGAGCCTATGGACAAGGCACTTGGCCCTGACACCTTATGTGCATTTGAGGTGGATCAGGCATGCAGTGGGCTCCTGGACCAATTGATCCCTGTCCACCCAGAACTCAACACTGGTCCTGTGCTGTGCACTCTCATCTCAGCACAACTCCACAAAATCTCAGCTGTCTCAAGGATTTCCTCCCAGTGCCCTTTCAGCAGTGCAAAGGCATTATTTGCCAATGCTATACACTCGCCACTACCACGCCTTCACCCATCGCCCGCACATACCTTGGTGTGATGTTTTGCCCTTCAGCAATGGAATACCCCAATGGAGGGCCCTCTACAAAGGTGTCTTCCCCTCTTACAACAGGGATCTGGAGTGGAGAGTGCTGTACAAGTGAGTCCTGTGCAATCGGCAACTAAGCAAATTTACCAGACAACTTGCACTTTCTGTGGCCTGGAGAGAATGGTGGTTTATATTATTGTTGAGTGCATCCGGTTGCAGCCCCCTTCTAATTTTTTGAGGCAGCTGCTGTTAAAAGTTTGGTTACACTTCACCCCTGTACTCCTGATCTGCAGGTACCCAGTGCAGGGAGGGGCAGACAAGTCAATGAGCCTTCTCATGGCTTTTCTCTAGGTCTAGCCAAGATGACCTTGAACAATTCCAGACAGTGGGCTAAGGAGGGCTCATTGTTTCTGAATATCTGCCCCTCTTTCACAGTTACATCCTCACTAGTGTCCCTGAAGCGTAAACACATGGCATGGCTGACAGTCGCCACAGGTGCTAGAGTGCATTATCATCCTGGATAATGATTTTCTGATTTAGTTAGCTTTATTGTTGTTTCCTTTTGATTTTGAGTTTGCATTTGTTTTTGTTCGGTTACTCAGACTGTGACAATCAACTTTGGACTCCTGAGCCAAAGGGACTTTTATTGTAAACCCGTGTTGTCCCTATCCAAGAAGTGATTAATGGAGCTGGTGTAACGGGAAATTTATTTTCATTTTATGACTCTATGTGCAATGGCAGAGGGACCATTCCCTCTATCCTTTAAACCATTGTTTCCCTGTTATAGGAGTGTTCATTGGGGGTGGGGCTGAGAAGGCTTGGTTTTTAGTTTCCTTTGTGCTCAACTGAGTCCCTCTCCAAGAGCGGTTGGTGGGAGCAGAGTTGAGGAAACTTTTTTTTGTTTATTTGTTTTCTCTTTCCCAGAGAGTCACTGGGGGCTTTATTTTGGTTTGAGTTGTTTTTAAAGAGTAGAAGATTGTTGTTCAGACTGGAGACCTGTGACCAGCGGTGTGCTGCAAGGATCGGTGCTGGGTCCACTGCTTTTCAACATTTACATAAATGATTTGGATGAGAATATAGGAGACATGGTTAGTAAGTTTGCTATTTGGTCATATAGTGGACAGTGAAGAAGATTATTTAAGAGTACAACGGGATCTTGATCAACTGGGCCAGCAGACCAAAGAATGGCAGATGGAGTTTGATCCAGATAATTCTACGGCGTTGTATTTTGGTAAGTAGAGTAATATTTTCAGGGGTGTCCTTGGGAATTTACCAAAAGGTGTTCGGGTTATCCACATTCTTACACATACTACAGCTCTCCAACTAACGAACTACTTTTGAAGAAAGAATGGAGTAGGAGGCATTATAATCAATACTGTACAATTTAAAAGAGGTGCAACACCAGGCAGAGCTGGGCTTTTTGTACGCAAATTATTAAATGGCATGGCAAGTTGAAGAGGTTGTAATATAAGACATACTGGATTCTTGGCTTTATAAAGCAGAATTTCAAAAATGGCAGAAGCATAAACATCATTGGTTTGGTCCCAGCATTATGTCTGATTTCAGGCACCACACTTTAAGAAGGATATTCGGGACAGTACAGTGTCTGTTTATGAGATTGGTACCACAGAAGAAGAATCCAGTTTTGTGGAGAAGCTACTAATTTTTCCATACAGTAGGCAGTGCCTTCTTTGTGTGGTTTGACTATCCACTCAATGGCCAGCAGACCTGCCAAATGGAGTTCCTCTTACATGCAGTGATATGATGACTTCCCTACTTTGAAACACTCAGCCACAATCACACTCTGGGACATCATCTTCGTTCACCTCTAGAAGGATCATCTATATCCCATTGCAGATCTGTTCAAGCCCTGTCTTGTCCTGATGAGAGCTTAAAAGCCTGGAACCTCTCCTACAGGTCACAGTCAGAATGATTTCTTTTTCATTTTAGTAGAACAGAGCTGTCAGCTGTGGCAACCACTGAATCAGACCTTAATCTGTAACAAGCTCATGTATAAAATCCAACAAGAGTTTCTAATCAATTTTTCCAGCACCATTCCATGTGATTATGTTGACCTCACAGTTCACGATAGAAACTCAAGTATGATGCTTCATAATTCAAGCATGACAACAGCACGTTGTGTACCATTCTACCAATTCAACCTTTTAATCACTATTCCTTACATGCTCACTTTAAATTAAGGTATGTCAAAAGATACACAATACAGATTTCAGGTAACTGAAAGCAAGAAATTGCACTCATGTACTTCACAATTCCTCTCAAAGATGCAGTGAACGTGGTTATGGTGTCCACTTTAGCTCTTCAATCACTTTATTACTATAAGAAAAACACTGACCAAAGCCTGATATTTCACAAATTCCCAATCCATCGAATGGCTTCCTTCAACCATCCCAAGACACTACCGCACTACATATAAAAAAAGGTAGGCCATTCAACCCCTTCAGCATGCTTCACCTTTCAATAAGATGATGACTAATCTGATTGTAACCTCAAATCCACATGCCCAGCCTTACCCCAATGACCTTTCAATCCTTTGCTTAGCAATACGCTATCCATCTCTGAGTATAGGAATTGAAATGTCATGTCGAGTTTGTACAGGATGTTGATGAGGCCTCTTCTGGAGTATTGTGCCAATATCCGGTTGCCCTGTTAAAGGAAGGATTTCATTAAGCTGGAGAGGTTTAGAAAAGATTTTCCAGGGTGTCGCCAGGAATGGAAGGTTTGAGTTATAAGAATAGGCTGGATAGGCTGGGACATTTTTGTACTGGAGAGCAGGAGTTTGAGGGATGACCTTAAAGAGGTTTATAAGATCATGAGGGGTATAGATAAGGTGAATGGCAGGTGTCTTTTCTGTAAGGTGGGGGATTTCAAGACCAGGAGACATATTTTTAAGATGAGAGGAGAAAGATTTAAAGAAGATATGAGGAGCAATGTTTCTACACAGAGAATATTTCATGAGTGGAATGAACTTCCAGAGGAAGTGAAGAATGTGGGTACAGTTACTGCATTTAAAAGACATGTGGATTAATACATGAATAAGAAATGTTTGGAAGGATATAACCAAGCACAGGAATGTGGAATTCCTCGGTGATTTTAGTTAGGGAATATTGGCAGCACGGTCTGGTTGGACTGAACGGTCTCTTTCTGTGCGGTATGGTTCTTTGACTTTAATGTTCAAAGACTTGAATTTCCCCACCTTTTTAGGAAGAATTCCAAAGACTCAGAACCCTCAGAAAAAGAATTAAAAATGTTGCGTGATAGAATCCCTACTGTGTGGAAGAGGGCCATTTGGCCAACCAAGTCCACACTGACGTCCCCAAAGAACATCCCACCCAGACCCAACCCCCTTATCTATCCCTGTAACCATACATTAACCATGGCTAATCCACCTAACCTACACGTCACTGGACAGTGTGGGCAATTTAGCATGGCGAATTCATCTAACCTGAGCATCTTTGGGCTGTGGGAGAAAACCAAAGCACCCAGAGGAAACCCACACAGAATAGGGAGTACATGCAAACTCCACACAGAGTCTAGAATTGAACCCAGGTCCCTGGTGCTGTGAGGTAGCAATGCAAGCCACTGTGCCACCATGCTGCCTTAACATCATTGATATAATTACATGACTTCTGATTTTTAAACTGTGATAACTAATTGCAGACTTTCCCAAAAAAGAAAACATCCACTCTACGTCCATCTTATCAAGACTTCTTGAGATTTTACATGTTTCAATTACAAGTTGTTCGAGGGGATTCTGGGGACAGGATTTACATTATTATGGAAAGGCAAGGACTGATTCACGATAGTATGTCGGGAATTCTGTCTCACAAACTTGTTTAGATTTTTTTGAAGACATGACGAAGAGGATTGATGAAGACAGAGCAGTGGGCCTTGTCTGTTTGGACTTCAGTAATGCATTCGACAAGGTTCTACATGCTAGACTGGTTAACAAGGTGAGATCACATGGAATACAGGGAGAACTAGCCATTTGGATTCATAACTGGCTTAAAGATAGGAGACAGAGTTTGGTGGTGGAGGGTTGCTTTCCCTGTAGATGGCAATGTATTAGGAGTCTGCATTCTATCACTGCTGTAATTGGAATTTGGGGGCTAAAGTGGCAACATGTGCTACAACTGAGAGCAGTTGGAGCTGGTTGAGGCCTAGAGCATGGAGTCTCTGGTGCTGCAGCCTGCCTGCCTGTTGGCATTTGAACCTGGGATTCTCTGTTGTTGCTGCCTTCGGAAGACTGGTGGCTTTCATTTCTCCTTGATGAGTTGAAGACTGCCGCTGTAATCACACCTGCTGCGCTAGGGAGAAGCTGCTGAGGATTGGGGTCTACAGCCTGGGACTTACGGTGCTGTAGCCAACCTGCCTGCCTGGAAGGACTCAAGCTTGGGACTTGATGCTGCTGCTGCTGCTGCCCTGACAACTGTGGTGGCCTGCACTTCTGTTCAGCTGGTGCTGAAGAGACTTGTTTCTGGAGCCAGGACTACTACTTCAGGGGATTCAAGCCTGGACATTAAGTGCTTGAGGTGCGAACACCAGCAGTAGGTGACTATATTTTGGAGCCTTGGTCCTTGAACTGTTCAGAGCCTGGGCCAGCTCCTTCTTATTACTTTGTGGCTGCCCCAGTCATTCCTATGTGGAGGTGGTTGCATCTTTTGTGTCTCACACCCACACGGGGGCCTCATCGCTGTTTGCTTATTTAACCAAACAGCTCAGGGTGAAATATTACATTCACCCCAATATGACATTTGAGGCATATGCAGTGTCCTTGGCGGGGTTAGTCAGCGCCCCACCATTGTTGCTGCATCAAAGATGTATGGGAAGGTGGTGTTCTTCCTGAAGACTGAGCGGGTAGTGCACGCTTCCTTGGAGAAGAGGCTTATTGTCAGTGGGATGTTCTTGCCTGTCAACCTTCTGGAAGCAGTTTCTCAGAGGGTCATTTTGTCAAACATTCCACTGTTTGTTCCCTGAGCTTCCTCTGCCCCACCTCCACCAGTTTGGGGAGGTGAGGTAGGATGGTGCCGCTACTGCTCCATCTGAAGGAGGCCACCCTGAGAAATGTCTACTCCTTCCGGCAACAGGTTTTTATCTACCTGGCCCAGGATGTGGTCACGGAGGACACTACGAACATGAGATTTTCTGTTGTCGCTGCGTTTGGAAGCCTGGTGGCCTGCATTTCTCTTTGGTGTGTTGAAGACTGCTGTAATCACACCTGCCGCGCCGGGGAGAAGTTTCTGAGTATTGGGGTCTGGAGCCTGGGATTTTGGATGCTCAGTCCGGTGACTAGTTTTCACCTGCCTGGCCTGGAAGGAGGTCATGGAGGGTACATTCACAGTTGAGCACAAGAGTATTGCTTACCAGGTGTTCTGATTGGCGCAGGGTGTGCGGTGTCATGCCTTCAAGGAGGTAGGGCACTGCGGAGAAACTGCCCTGCCTTGAAGGCCACTGCCAACACCCGAGCAGCTGCAGCTATCCTCATCACCCTTCCCCTCATGAATCCCCGGCTCCTGCAGGAGGGATCTACCTCAATTGTGGCAATGAGGGAGTAGCCTCCCCCAGATAACTCTCTTCTTCCTCGCTAGGGGAGGGGGCACGAACCCGACCCACGCAGTCCACTGGAATTGGACCAGGCACCTCAGAGGCTTAGGTGGGCCTGGATGCTGAGGTCTTGCCCACACCACAAGAGCTTGGAAAGCCTTGAGGTGCTGCCTCCTCTGGCTGGGGTCTGGTGGAGATAGTTACCCTGAGAGCACTTTGGATGGCAGTGATGATAGAGCAGGCTTGCTCCCTTCCAGGCCTTTGTCAGGCACCTCCGCCCTTACTGGGGATCTTTTCCCAGAAACAGACTGTGACCCGGCTCCGGGAATGGAGCAGGTTTCCGAACTGCTGCCACCCAGCGTCCCACCATTTTAGTCTACTTTTCTTAGCTCCATTGTTAAGGGCGAACTCATCCTTCTCTGGGGATGTGTCAGTTGTACCCTCAAGAGGTGGGTCGATGGCAGTACCCAGAAGAGCTCAGCATCAGTGGGAAAGCTGAGGGACTTGGTTAAGACCTTTGACCTGGTAGACGGCAGGTGAAATTTCCATCCCCATTCTATTGCCTTCATCTTTGCAAGCCCTGGGGTTGGAGCATCCAGAATTGATTGCCTGTACAGTTCCAGGTCATACGCCTTCTGTGTTCCAAAGGCCTCTATGCAGTAGGTGCCGTTTTCCGATCATAACTTGGTCTGGGCGGAGCTCATTCCATTCAGCGCCAGGACGAGGTCAGTGTACTAGCACTTTACCAACCTGTACCTGGAGAACAAGTGGTTCTGGGACTCATTTCATCGCTTCTGGACAGGCTGGAGAAGGAAGCAGGGGTCTTCCCCTCCTTGAAATTATGGTGGGATGTGGGCAGGACTCATGTCCCTGACTTCTGTCAGCAGTACACGTGGGGATCAACAAAGAGACAGAAATCCAGAATCGAGGGATTGGGCAAGGAGGTGCTCGACCTAAAGTCATGTCTCTGTCAGCCCAATGTGGATATGGCCCTGTGGGAGGCATACAAACAGAAGAAGGCCACGCGCTGGTTTCTGCATCTCGAATCCCGGTGTGCACATGTGAGATCACGGGTCCAGTTCCTTCTGGATCTCAACTGCAGCTCCCCCTTCTACTTGCTGGAAAAAAGGCACGGGACCCACCAGCAGTTCCTTGTTCTGCTAGCCAACGACACATCCTCATCTCGGATCCAGAAGGCATCTGGGCCCAAGTGATGTCGTGGAGAATCACCAGGAGACATAGAGGAGTCTTCAAGAACGTAAACTTTTATTTACAAACAAAAGCTGTGACAATCAGAAAGTAGCTTTCAGATCGTCTGCGCCCCTCAGGGCCTGTTCTTCTTTATACCTTTTCTCAGTTATCATGTTTTTCTAAAGTTATCAGTATGACCAATTATGTTAGCTTTTCTCAGTTATCATGTTTTTCCAAAGTTATCAGTATGACCAATTATGTTAGCCTTTGTTATCTCTTCAAGGCTGCTCATCTTCTGCTTTACTTGTTAGCCACAGTGGTTTTCTACCCTAAGATATTGTGCTTTTTCGATTATTACATTCATGATTAACTTCTGCCATTATGTTTTCCTAGGACACTCCATCTATTTTATAAATTACCTTTGACAGATGACACAAAGATTGGGGGAGTAGCAGAAAGCATAGGGGATTGTCAAAGAATACAGGAGAATATAGATAGATTGGAGAGTTGGGCGGAGAAGTGGCAGATGGAGTTCAATCCGGGCAAGTGTGAGGTGATGCATTTTGGGAGGTCTAATTCTAGAGCAAACTATACTGTAAACGGAAGAGCCTTGGGAAAAGTTGATGAGCAGAGAGATCTGGGAGTTCAGGTCCATTGTACCCTGAAGGTGGCTGCACAGGTGGATAGAGTGGTCAAGAAGGCATATGGTATGCTTGCCTTCATCGGACGGTGCATTGAGTATAAGAGCTGGCAGGTCATGTTAAAATTGTACAAGACTTTGGTTCGGCCGCATTTAGAATACTGTGTACAGTTCTGGTCGCCACATTACCAAAAGGATGTGGAAGCTTTGGAGAGGGTACAGAGAAGGTTTACGAGGATTTTGCCTGGTATGGAAGGTGCTAGCTATGAAGAGAGGTTGAGTAGGTTAGGATTGTTTTCATTAGAAAAAAGGAGATTGAGGGGGGACCTGATTGAGGTCTTCAAAATCATGAAGGGGATAGACAGGGTTGATAGAGATAAGCTTTTTCCCAGGGTGAGGGATTCAATAACGAGGTGTCACGCGTTCAAGGTGAGAGGAGAAAAGTTTAAGGGGGATACACGGGGAAAGTACTTTACACAGAGGGTGGTAGGTGCCTGGAACGCGTTGCCAGCAGAGGTAGTAGAGGCAGCCACGGTAGATTCATTTAAGGTGCGTCTGGACAGATGCATGAGTAGGTGGGGAGCAGAGGGATACAGATCCTTAGGAATTGGGTGATAGGTTTAGACAGTGGATTTGGATCGGCACAGGCTTGGAGGGCCGAAGGGCCTGTTCCTGGGCTGTAAGTTTTCTTTGTTCTTTGTTCTTTGTTCTTTCTACACTCTATATTCTGTGTATTATCTTTCTATGTATTACTTCATCTACTTTGCGTCCTCCGTATGTACTATGTATGCACCATTTTATTTTCCATATATTCCCCCCTTTGAGACCTAATGGTCTCACAGAGAAAGAAGACAATAAAGCGGGATCCCTCATACTCAAGAAATAGAATATTTAACCCAAAAGCGGGCAGAGCCAATAATTAGGGATCAATCGCTTTAAAGGGTTCCCTCTCGATTCCTGGAGTTCCTGAGCCAAAAACCTGTCCATTAATAACTAGGACAGGAAAAAAGACCCAGTGACCCGTACAATCTAGTCGCGCGCCTCACACAGGAGTGAGTCAAATGCCGTTGGTCAGACAAGGCTGCTGCACTGTATCAGATGTCAGATCATAATAGTAAAGCGGCAGCGCATCTTCCGGTGGGGAGACGTGTTCCGAGATGGTGGGAACAACCAAAAGTTGTCTTGCAGCAAGACGCACTACAAGAGACTTAATAAGAGGTAAAGCACAGCAAAACGCAAAGGCAATAATCATCAACACAATACCTATGATAATCCCAATCTTAGCAAACCAAGCTCCCCACGCCCCCAACGCATTATCCAACCAGTCAAAAACTTCATGGCCAAAACCAGCATTGTCCTTAAGTTCCTCTCTTAGTTTCCTCAACTTATCCATTGCTTTTGTAAACGAACCTCCAGGGCTAGTATTGTTGGGTATAAATGTACAACAGTGTTCTCCAAACATTACACAAACTCCCCCTTTTTCAGCTAACATCCAGTCCAAGACCTGTCTGTTTTGCCAGGTCATCTTTGTAGTTGCATCCAATTGTTCCCCCAGGGCTGAGAGGGCATTATTGGTATAATTAATAAATCGTTGCTGATTGTAATAGATATAGTTGATCCATTCAGCATTTTTGCTAATGCCGACCTGCGGGAGGAGAGATTCAAACCCTGCAGCGATCTCATTTCGGGCCTTGTATTCATTGGGGATGCCCCGAGGCTGACCTATGCTAACAATACGCACTGCTGGGTCAGGGGCATATTCCCGTTTTGGGCGGTGTAAGATCGGCTGTGAAAGAGCATCAAGTCGGGCTTGGGGTGACACCACGACTTCGTGAAGGAGCATCATTCGAGTGCAGAGACCATTCCAGCCAGAGGGAAGTATCGGTCGTAACCCTCCTTCACTTCCACATAGCCACCATGTATCTGCTAACGGGATTTGTTGAGAGTGCAGGATAGCGCCAAAAGTCGTAGACACGTCAATGTCAATGGCGTTTCCACATAGTCCCGCAAAGTGGCCTACTGGCGCAGAGCCATTGCGTCTGAAACATTCAAAACTTAAGCCCTTACGTATTTTAAAATCAGCTATAGGAAACGAGTGGGTAATCTCACTAGTAGACCAGAGAGAGTTGCGTCCACAGCACTGTTGGAGTTGTCGCCTCCCCGTGTCATCATATTGGTAGAACGAGGAAGCTTGAAGGAGCAGACACCAAAACGTACACCGGGGCCATTCATATGATAATGATTTAGTTGGATCAAATGGTCTCCCCAGATTTTGCAGCCGCCATTGGGCAAGTTGGTGTAACCGCCATTGGGTGCAAGTGGACGAATTATAAGGCATAGGAACAACAAAATACGATGGATTTGCCTTATCACATAAGAAACAATCCTGTCTGGCCAACATCGCTGCTGTATAATTTGCCCATTGATACCAATAATTGTTACGGGCTCTTGCCCATGCTAGGAAAGTAGGCTCTACACTTCTGATCTCTCTATGCCTTTTAGTCCTCGCAAAACTAACATTATCAGGCCAGTGCTGCCAAGTCTGCCAAATTAATGGTTTGTAAGTCTGCACATGAATAGGCGGGGCTGGCACCGGCTGGGGGAGCGGCAACTGTCTCTCCCACCCCATCTCCAGCTAGTTCATTAGGAGAAGGACTGTCAGCCATCGATACTGTATCGACCGACCCTGAGTCATCAGTATCTCCAAAAATCTCACTTACCAATTGGTCAAAATCCCCCCGTGGTGAAACAGCTACCTGTTCTTCTGGACTGGCTGCGGCTGTTGACCCTTCCCCTGTACTCACCTCAGCATCGGAGTCAGGCTGTGCTGGTGAAATGGCTCTAGTACAATGATTAAGATGATACCACGTATGTCTTCCCTCCACTTGAATAGCAGTGGGTGACGCCTTGACCACTGTGAAGGGTCCTTCCCGTCTTGGCTCGTTCCACTTCCTTCGGAAAACTCGCACGTATACCTGATCTCCGGGTCGGATGGGTCCCTCCTCTTTATCAGGTACCGGCTCTTTTTGTTTTTCCTGTGTGTAGATAGACTTGTGTATCATAGTTAGTTGCTGCATATACTGCTTAAGTTCTCTTTCCAACTGTTCCAGGCTGGGGCCTTCGTAGGGACCCCTCCACTTGGGTACCGGCATGGGCCTACCAGTAAGCATTTCATGTAGAGTTAGATTTGTCATGCGGTTAGTTTGCATGCGGTAACTCATCAGCGCTAACGGCAGTGCATCTATCCAATTAAGATTAGTACTTGCACAAATCTTGTTCAGTTTAGCTTTTAAGGTTCCATTAATCCTTTCCACCATGCCTTGTGATTGTGGATGATAGACACATCCAAACCTTTGTTTAATTCTTAAGGCCTGCAGTACCAGCTTGACCACTTTTTGGATGAAAGCGGATCCATTGTCTGATCTCTGAAGGTATGCCAAACCGCGGAATAACTTCATTTGTTCGAAACTTCACTACCGTTCCTGCTCCTGAGTCCTTGGATGGAGTCGCCTCCACCCATCTACTAAACCTATCAATCACCACTAACATATATCATTTTCCTCTCACTGTCTTTATCATGTCTACATAGTCAATCACCAAATGCTTAAATGGTCCCTCAGGTACTGGTATGTGTCCCATAGGGGTTGTAATTCCCTTTCTAATGTTGTTTTGTGCGCACACCTCGCATTGCGACAGCATATAATCCACTGAAGCTTGCAAATAGGGTGACCAAAAACCATCCTTCTTTATCTTCCTCATTATTTCTCCTCTAGCACAATGATCTAACCCATGTGCTTCCGAAATAAGGATTGTCAGCAAAGGGGTGGGTGCAACCCATACGCCCTCTTCCGTGCTCCACACACCTTCTGGGTTCTGCCTGGCCCCCCTTTGTTTCCACAATGTTTGTTCTGCTAGGGTGGCCTTATTCTGAATTTCAATAACGTCAGCTATGGTGGGCTCTGGGTCTAAGCTTACCTGGGGTGCAATAACAGCTGAAGTGCAGCCAGAGGCCATCCTTGCTGCTTCATCTGCGGCCTGGTTGCCTTTTATGACCAGGTCACTCCCTTTCCTATGTGCCTGGCATTTAATAACAGCTAGGGCCTTTGGTTTCATCATGGCAGTTGTCAGTTCCACGATCTGCTGACAGTGCTGTATGGGATCTCCGTTACTTTTCCTAAAGCCTCTTTGTTTCCATACTGCCCCAACTAGGTGGCATACCCCATGAGCATAGGCAGAGTCAGTGTATATGTCTGCTTTCTTACCTTCCATCAACTCACAAGCTGCTGTCAGTGCCTTAATTTCAGCCAGTTGTGCTGAACAAGGTTGTGGGCAAGTTTCCAGTTTGATGGTTTTAAACTGGGAGTGTTCATACATAACAACAGAGAATCCTGCATGACTCCCGTCATAGTCCCTATAGCATGAACCATCTACAAATAAAATCTTTTTGTCTTTGTCAGACAATGGCTCAGACTGTAAATCAGCCCTTAATTTAGCAAACGTGGTTACTTCCCTGACACAGTCATGTGGCTCCCCTTCGTGCTCTAATGGGACATAGCCTGCTATATTCCTTGTGCTGCATCTCTGTATAGTAATGTCTGGGAATGTCAATAACATTCTGTATGCTAGTATTCTAGCAGGTGTCAGTACAAACTGTCCTTTCTCGAGCAACTCTACTACTCTATGGTGTGTATGTAGAACAACAGGGTAGCCCATTGTCACCAAGGACGCTTTCTCATAAGCAAAATGCGCTGCTGCTCGTCCCTGATAGCATGGTGGATAACCCTGCACTACTTCATCCAGTCGGGTACTGTAATACGCAATAGGCTGCTTAGGCCTTCATATGCCTGCTTCTTGCGTGAGTGCTGCAGCTGCGTATCCTCCCTGTCTGTTGGACATATAAAGATGAAATGGTCTCTCATAGTCAGGCAAAGCCAATACTGGGGCTGACTGTAGTGCCTGTTTGAGAGTGTTAAAGGCTGTTGCAGCCTCCTCATTCCATATTAACTCATTTTTCAAGTGTGAGTGTCCAGCTTCCTTCATTATTCTCCTCAGGGGTGCCGTAATCTCGGCGTATTCCCCTATCCAATCTGAGCTAAATCCTGCCATTCCTAAGAAGGTCATCATCTGTCCCACCGTCTTAGGTCTAGGGGCTCTTGTGATTGCCTCTATCTGATTTGGGGCAATCATCTTGGTCCCTTAGGAGATCAATCTACCCAAATATTCAACCTGCTGCTTGCAAAACTGTAACTTTTTTCTGGACACCTTATGCCCTCCACTGGCTGGCTTTTCCAGGAGGAAAAGGGTATCCTGCTCACATTGCTCCTGGCTTTCTGAGCAGACCAAAAGATCATCAACATATTGGATTATCATACTTTTCAACATCATGCCCTCTAAATCTGCCTTTAGGACTTGATTGAGTACATGTGGTGAGTGTTTAAACCCCTGCGGCATTCTAGTATAAGTATATTGCTGGCCCCTGTATGTGAAAGCAAACAAATACTGGCAGTGTTGTGCCAGTGGAATACTGAAGAAAGCAGAGCATAAATCAACAACTGAAAACCAAGCTGTCTGCGGGGGCACGTTGGTTAGTAATGTATGAGGGTTTGGAACCACTGCTGGCCAATCCTCTACCACTTCATTTACCGCTCTCAAATCATGCACAAGCCTCCATTTTGATCCATCTGCCTTTAAGACTGGTAGTAATGAAGTGTTGCAGGGACTACTTGTTTCCCTAAGTACTCCTGCTTCCAATAATCCCTGTATTGTTGCTGCTATTCCTTCCTCTGCTTCCGGTTTTAGGGGGTATTGTGGCCTTCTAGGTGGGATAGCCCCTTTCTTTAACTTTATTTCTACTGGACTTGCTGACTTCACTTTCCCCACATCTGTATCATGCTGGGACCATAACATAACTAGCAATGTATCCAATCATCCATCTCTTTGTTGCTCATTTTCTTTAGCTATGACTGGCATACACCGTTGGGGAGTCACTTTGACCTCTTTTGGATTTCCCATCATGTTTATGCATACTGCAATTTTAACATAATCATTGCTCCTGGACTTCCAGACCCCTGACTCTGTTATTCGCCAATCACTGATTGTTTCTGCTTTCTTTATCATGGGGCCTAAATCTTTGGATTGATATCCCTCATTTACCAACAATGTCACATGAGGTGCGGCTCCTGGTACACTGTACCATTTTTCCAGGAATTCATTTTTCCTTATTTGCAACACCGCTCCCTGCTGTCCTACTATTATGGCTTCACTTGTCAAATGCTGCTGGGTGACAACTGCATCATGCCAGCGTCTTTCTAATGTTTCATCCTGGGTTTCATCAAATATTACTGTACAATGCAGTTCAGACTTGGGTGGTTTAGCTTTGGGTATTAATGTTAACACTGCTGTTTTCCATTTTCCCCAAATGTTCCAAATATAGCACTCAATGTCTCCTATCCAATATACATTAGCATTTTCTACTTTCTGCATTACTAGCTGAGTACTGACTTGGTCTACACTTACCCCCTGCTCAGTGCATTCTAATCTCAGTTCTAACTTCAGTAAAGCATCTCGACCTAGCAAATTAATTGGTGTTCCTTTAGACACTAATATAGGCAAGAATATTTTTCTGCCTTCCATTTTTAAACTCACTGGAGCTGTAAATCGTGTTAACTGTGATTTATCCGAGAACCGTATTGTTTTAACAAATTTTCCTGACATGGGAAGGTGGGAGGCATATTGCGGTTGCACGCAAGTGTAAGTTGCCCCAGTGTCTATCATTAGTGGCGTCAACCGTCCCTCTAAACTAACCTGTATAATAGGTTCCTGTTCGGCCTCCCTTGTTATCATGGGGTATTGTCCCTTCCCATCTGGGTTCTCTGGGCACCCCTAGCTCATCCCGTATGGGTTGACAGGCCCCATCGGACCTGCAAGCGTTTGTGGTAGGGCTGCCAGGGGTCCTTTGCGCATTGGTCCATTTTGGGACGGGGAGGTCCAATTCCAGTATGGGCAGTTCCTCCTAAAGTGACCTGGTTGATAACACCCCCAACATATTATTTCTAACCCCCCTTGCACCTGCCCTCTTGTCATATTCCTTGATCCTCCACTCCTTTGTCCCTGTCCTTGGGGACCCCAAGTCTGTCTGGGCTGTTGTTTAATTTTATTTTTTCCAAGGTAGGGTACCTGTGGAAGGGTTCCCCCAACAATGTATATTGCTGGCATGGGGTTTTCCGGCCCTTGTCTGGCAGTGTTAATGAGTCCCCCTTGTGCTGGTATCTTTTCTTCGTCAGTGTTGCCCACTGCATTAGTCACTAGGGGCATCATCTTTTTGCCCTTCTCTTTCTCTTTTTCTTTTTTCTTAAGCTCTTCGAGCTCATTTGTGCCAGCTTTCTTTGTACCTCCTCTTGCTGCTCAGACAATTTCTTTTGATCTTTTCGATAATTTTCGACAACATGGAGTATATGATCGCTGAATTCCTGGTGGCCCTTGACATTAGGCCCACCACTTCCTCCAGCTTTGTTCTGACTTGGGTGGGCAATGCCTCAATGATAGCGGTTCTGAACATTGCAGTCAGCATTTGATTGCCCTCAATTTCTTGTTCTGTTTCCAGCCTCCATTTTCTCAGTTGCCTTTCTACATAGGCTGCTGGGTTTTCAGAGACCCCCAGTGGTTACCCCTTCAGAATCTTGGGGTCAAACTTGGGTGGGTAAAAGTCTCTCAGGGCCTGCCACACCCTGTGTCTGACTTGGTCAAATCCAGCCCCATCGACCATCGGATTGTCTGCCACATTCCTTAGGCCAGCTTGGTCAAAAATTTCTTTTAATTTTGGGAGGCCCATTATCCTTACCAGCAATGCCTTCATATCACCCATAGCCAGCAATTTTCCTGTGGTCTCATCCTCAAAAGCTCTAATCCATTTTCCTGCCCCTTCATGTAAACTGGGCAATGCAGTTTTTAGTCCTTCCAGATCCTGGGTCCCCCAAGGAATATACTGCGGTGGTCTTTCCCCTTTTATAAGTAGTGGCAACATTTTTCCCTGTTGGGATTTCTTTCCTTTAGTCTGTTTGTCACATTGTGATTCGCTTTCAGACTCTGATTCTGACTCTATTTCTAATTCCTCCCATCCTTTTTTCTCTGGATCTACTCTGATCTCACCTCTAACCTGCTCTTCCACATTCCCTTTTTCTGTCACTTCCTTCTCACTTCGTTTCTTCTCAACTCTCCTTGTACGATTCAAATATTTCTCATACTCCCTCTGTTCTCTTAATACACGTAGCACATCAATTTCATGTCTCAATTCTCGCTGTTTACTCTGTATATCCTCTATCTCCTGCTGCCTTGTCTTTTGCTCTATCTCCCTTTTTTCCCTTAACGCATTCTTTTCTCTTTCACTTTTCCCCCATTCCAACTCCCCTTCTATTTCTACAGTCCCTTTTATTGCTGGACACTGTTTTGTGCTTTCGCCATCAGAGCAAGGAGGGGGTCTATCCACCTCTTCCAAATTTGGGTATAAGGACGGGCTCTTTCCCCGTCCTTCAGTTTCCACAGGCTGTTTAGTCTGCTCTTTGGCTGCACTCCTGGTTCCAACTGGCGCTTGGTAAGTTCTTCTCAGCTTCACTCCTTCTTCCCTAAACAGCTTTAGCATTTCTGCCTCCTTTTCCCTTTTCTGACTCCTTTTCTTAGATTTATCTCTGGGTTTGTAATTTTTAATTAAGCATTCCATTTCCTCGCACATATTTACATCAAAAGTTCCCTCTTTTGGCCATTTAGTGAGTAATTTGTCAGTTCTTTTTCCCCATTTTTCCGAAATTTTTGCTATCTCATCCTTTGCCATTGGAAATTTTTTACCCAGTATTTCAACTGCAGTCCGTTTGTCCATGATCAAGTTCAGTCAAGAAAGTTATCAGTCAGTCCTACCTCTAATTCTACACACAAATCCAGACACACTGTTACTAAGATACGCTTTTCTTTACTCGTTTTGCCCGTGTAGTCCCCGACTTTTTCAGGGCAGTATCCACCTAACCCTGTAGAACTTAGTATTAGAAACAGTACTATTCTGCTTGTTCTGCCCGTACAGACCCCTTCTTTCCCAGGGCGGTATCCGCAGAACCTTACAGTTATTATTATTAGAAACAATATCACTCTTCCTGCTCTGCCCGTACAGACCCCTATCATCCCAGGGCGGTATCCGCAGAGTCTTACAAACACCACGTGGAATTTTGATTTAACCAATTACTGTACTGTGTTCTATACTTACACACCCCGTTCCCCACTGCGCAGTTTTCTTTGAACAGTTCTCTGCGTCTCCTTCAATTATAATTTACCACCCGCTGTTTGGATCTTTTTAGAGCGGAGAGACCTTTTGGCAGTTTTCCCGCACTTCTGAGTCCCCGAGGTCCCCCTTGACTTAACAGAATGCAGTCCGAATTAACAGCAAAACGCTTACCTATTTTGGTTGGGTGCACCCTTATTCTGTCAGTCACGGGAGAGTCCCCAGTGGACCGGGAAGCGCCTTGTCGCTGCCCCTTTTGGGGTGGGTCCCTTCACGCACCCTGCTCGCTGCGCCAAATTTGTCGTGGAGAATCACCAGGAGACGTAGAGGAGTCTTCAAGAACGTAAACTTTTATTTGCAAACAAAAGCTGTGACAATCAGAAAGTAGCTTTCAGATCGCCCGCGCCCCTCAGGGCCTGTTCTTCTTTATACCTTTTCTCAATTATCATGTTTTTCTAAAGTTATCAGTATGACCAATTATGTTAGCTTTTCTCAGTTATCATGTTTTTCCAAAGTTATCAGTATGACCAATTATGTTAGCCTTTGTTATCTCTTCAAGGCTGCTCATCTTCTGCTTCACTTGTTAGCCACAGTGGTTTTCTACCCTAAGATATTGTGCTTTTTCGATTATTACATTCATGATTAACTTCTGCCATTATGTTTTCCTAGGACACTCCATCTATTTTATAAATTACCTTTCTACACTCTATATTCTGTGTATTATCTTTCTATGTATTACTTCATCTACTTTGCGTCCTCTGTATGTACTATGTATGCACCATTTTATTTTCCATAGTGAGGACTACTAACAGGCACTCCCCTCTCCAGAACCTCCAGCAAGGAAGCTCATAGAGTTCCTTGGGAGGGCCTGCTGCAGGTCAGCCCCAAGGGTGCTGAGAGGCTTGACACCCCTCTGAGTTTGGAGAAGCTGACCAGTGCCCTTGACCATTTTTCCAGAAGCAAATCCCCTGGGCTGGATGATTTGAAGGCAGAAAGTTGCTACCTGGGTGTGATGGCTTCAAATCCCCTGACTGTGGATTTCTTCAGGGTGTTCTGGGGGGCAACTATGCATGGATCATGGACGAATGTATCACAACCGGAGAGATGCCCCTTTCTTGGTGCGGGTCATTATCGCTCTGTTGTCTAAGAAGCAGAATCTCCATTTGTAAAAGAATTGACAGCCGGATTCCCACTCAGCACGGACTATAAAATCTTTGCCAAAGCATTTTTGACTTTGCATTGTGCTGGACCACATGATCCACCTAGGCCTGTCCTACACCATCCTGGCCCAGAGAATGCACGACAACCTCCACCTGGTCTGGGACATGATCTATTATTCCCAGAGGGCTAGCCCGTTGAGCGCCTTTCTCTTCCGTGATTGGGAAAAGGCGTTCAACAGTGTGGATCACGAGTATATGCTCAGAACTCTGCGAGCTTTCGGGTTTGGGACGCACTGTGTCATCTGGATCTGACTTCTGTATGCCACCACAGAGTGTCTAGTGAAGGTTAATGGATCCCTGATGGTGCCCCTATGTTTTGGGAGAGGAGTGTGTCAGGACTGCCCTGCCCATCCTGCTTTATTGTCTGCATAGAGCCATTCCCACATCTCTTGCATATGCAGCTGTCAGGTTTGGCTCTGCGTAGGCCGGGTCTAGAGGTGGTTCTTTCACCGTGTGCTGATGACGTTCTCACAAACCCAGATGACCTGCAGAGGATGCGTGAGTGCCAGGAGGTCTTCTCTGCAGCATCTTCTGCAAGGATCAACTGGACCAAGTGTTCGGTACTTCTGGACAATCCATGGCAGATGGACCCCCTCTGGAGGAGCTCTGGTGCTTCATGTGGAGTACCACTCACCTCCTCTATCTGTATTTGCCTTACCAAGGAATCCTGGCCAGCAAATTGGCACAAGTTGAAAACGAAAATAACTACTTACCTAACATACTGGACAGGATTGCTTCGAATGTTGTCCTACGGAGTGCGAGTAGTGGCCACCATGTTGTGGTACCAGCTGGTCACTTTGGTCTCTCCCCCAGCTTTATCACAACCATCCAGAAAAACCTTGCCAAGTTTTTCTGTGACAAAAGGCAACACTGTGTCACTGCTTCGCTCCTAAGTCTCCCGCTTGAGGAGGGGAGTCAGACGCTGGTGTGCCATCACACCCAGGTAGCAACTTTCTGCCTTCAAATCATGCGGTGATACCTTTATATCCTCCAAGATGGTGCTCCCTGATGACTTATATCTTCTATCATATGCGCGACCTCTATTATGACACGCAGTTCTGTTTGTGGAGTGGTTCTAGTCTCAGGCCTTCTTCCAGGAATTGCCTGTCTTCTATCTCAAACTGATCACAGTCTGGGACATGGTTGGCTCATAGAATAATAGAATCCCTACAGTGTGAATCAGGTCCTTTGGCTCAACGAGTCCGCACTGACTCTCTGAAGAGCATCCCACCCAGACCCATCCTCCTACCCCTTTTCCCTGTAACTCACCTAATCTACATTGCTGAAATGAGCAATGAAACTTCCTCTGGATTTTAAATGATTGTTCACCCTGTTCCAGGAGTGTTTGATGTGGATGGAGCAGAGAGGATTTATTTAGTTAGTTGTTTGTATAATTATTTGTCTTCTTTGATTTTGCTTGAGTTTCTTTTTACTTTGGCCCCTAATGGTCCTTGCCCAAATCAGGTTGGATTTCCCTTGAAAGCCATTTTTTGTTTGTTTATTTGTTTTTCTTTTTCCCCAGAGCAACAGGGGGTCTTTATTTTTGTTTAACAAAGTCAAGACAGCTTTATTTTTTATTTTGAAAGAGCAGAGCGGGCTTTGCTCTGTGTTTCAGGCAGTCTGTCCTTGTCCCAGGAGTGTCTGATATGTGCCGTGATGGGTCAGAGCTTGGTTTTTTTTCTGTTTACACCTTTTGTTTAAAATAGCAGAAGGTTGTTTTCCCTGTAGAGGGCAGTGCATTGAGTGTCTGCACTCTGCTGCTGTTGTAACTGGAATGTGAAGGCTGAAGTGGCAACATCTGTTACAATTGAAAGCAGCTGTGTCTGACTGAGACTTGCAGCCTCCCTGCCTGGAGGGACCTGAGTCTGGGACTCTCTGCTATTCCTGCTGCCACCATCTTTGGAAGCCTGGTGGCCCGTGTTTCTCTTTGGTGAGCTGAAGACAGCTTTATAAACATCTGCTGTGCCATGGAGAAGCATCTTCTGATTGTGACCATTGGTGCTGAAACCTGCCTGGGACTTGCTGTTGCTGCAGTACTGAGAAATTGCCGGCAGGTGCATAGGAAGCTTGTCCTTGGAGCCTGGACTATTACTTCAGTTGGGGGGGGATTCAGGCCTGGACACTAACAACTTAGGGTCTGAACACTTAGAGTGAGTGACTATATTTTGGAGTTGTGCCTGGAATTGTTCAGAGCCTGGGCCCTCTCCTTATTATTACTTTGTTACGGTGGCCTATTTGCTGCCAGTGACTATTGCCTTTTGGCTTCAGGGAACCACTGTTTTTGACCTGTGGGTTGATGCCAGGTCAAGTCATGGCTTCCTGAGGTGACTGACTCTCAGGCAAGACCTAAGAGAACTGTCTGTTTCTTTTACTCGTTATTTGCGTAGGGGAGGTGTGGTCCTGAATTGGGGGATTGTGGGTGATGACAACCATGGGAACCTCTAAAACGACATTGGGGTGTGGCCCAGTTGTTGCACCCTCTGCACCACCCATCCGCAGGGGCCTTGACACCTTTAATTATTTGACAAAACAGCTTGGGGTGAAATCTCACATCCATCCTGACATGACCATTTGAGGCATGCGTGGTGCCCTTGGTGGGGGTAGTCAGTGTCCCCACCCTTGTTGATGTGTCGAAGATGTATGGGAAGACAGCATTCTTCCTGAAGAAGGAGTGGAGAAGGGGCTTACTGTTGGTGGGACATTCTTTCCTGTTGCCCTTCTGGAGATAGTTTCTCAGAAGGTCATTTCACCCCAGGTCCCACCATTTGTGCCATCTGAGCTCCTTTACCCACTACATCTGCCAGCTAAGGGAGGTGAGATCAGACATGGTGCCACGACTGCATGATCTGATGGAGGTCTGCCTGAAACATGTCTACTCCTTCTGGTGACACGTTTTCGCCTGTTGGACCCAGGAGGAGATCAAGGAGGGCACTTTGAAGATTGAGCATGAGGATACTGCTTACCACAGTTTCTGGTCGATGGAAGAAGTGCAGTGTCATTCCTGCAAGGAGGTGAGGCACCATAGAATCCCCAGTGTGAGAACGGGCCATTCAGCCCAACAAGTGCACACCAACTGCCCAAACAGCATCCCACCCAGATCCACACCCCCATTCTATCCCTGTAACCCTGCATTTCCCATGGTTAATCAACCTAACCTATATATCCCTGGACACTATGGGCAATTTAGCATGGCCAATCCACCCAACCTGCACCTCTTTAGACCATGGAAGGAAACACATGCAGATACGGAAGGAATCTGCAAACTCCGTGCAGACATGTCACCTGAGGCTGGAATTGAACCTGGCTCCTTGGTGCTGTGAGGCAGCAATGTAACGACAGGGCCACTGCCCTGGCACCGCCAGAGGAATTGCCCTGCGTCAACAGGTGCTGCCAAAACCTAAGCGATTGCAGTCATACTTTCACCCCTCCCCTGGCGACAGCCCTTAGCCCTGCAGGAGGGAACTATCTCGGTTCTGGACACCAGTGGGGTGGGAAGAGAGCCTCCACAGGGGAAGAAAGCTGGAGGAAGATTAAACATTTGGGGTGAACCTCCAAGGAGGATTTCCCAGGTGACCCTGAGGCCATTGGCTTCCCCCCAAGCCCCAGCCTGGGGAGGGACCCACACAAAGAAAAACAGTCCCGGGCCCATCAGGAAGGCAT
Organism: Ginglymostoma cirratum; assembly: GCA_024137785.1. NCBI lineage: Eukaryota > Metazoa > Chordata > Chondrichthyes > Orectolobiformes > Ginglymostomatidae > Ginglymostoma > Ginglymostoma cirratum. The sequence continues at coordinate 417,867 of JAHRHZ010000052.1, read as the reverse complement.
GTGATTTGGAACCTGGCCCAGCGCCTGTCAATGAAAGTGCAAGTGAACAGATGGTCCACCCGGTTTCCCAAAGCCCTCGTGTGCTTTGAAAACTGCAAGGGACAAAAAAAAGGGAGGACGGTTGAGGGGGAATAGCTGAACCCCTCTGATAATTAAACTAAAACACAAGGCCCAACCTGCTATGACGGGAGTAGGGATTCTCCTCTAATAGTTACCCTTGAAATACCCAGAGAAGCTCGGTTTTCTCCTCATAATCTTTATAAGAGTAGTTAAAAGAAAGAAAGAAAATCCCTGCTCTCCATTTTACAAGTAATAGACTATTTATTTGACACAACAATGAACAAATTAACAGAATTACAAAGCAATACATCTTTCTTCCCCACCCGCACTCCCCCCCCACCCCCTGCCCATCTGCCAATACTACTAACTATTACCTAACTGGTCTAAATTGTACTAGAATACTGTTCAAATAAACACAAGTACCACTTAATAAACACAATGAATTATAACTTAATGTCTCCAAGTTCACACAGACTCTCTTCTGGAATATCCTGTCATCTGTGCTGTCTTCACAAACGCCTTTGTTCTGCTAATTCAGCTGTCAGGGATATTTTATCTTTATAATTTCTTCAATGACGACTTTCAGCTAAAATACAGTGATACCTTCGATAAATTAGATGGGCTTTCTCTGAGAGCTGAATAGGGCTAAATCTGGCAGGGGGCAGATGGCTCTCTCTGATTTTTTTTTTCCAAATGCCTGCATCTATATACCTGTAATGACATAATCAAATTCTTATAATATGATTGATTTCAGGTTGTCAACACCATCAGATTTAAATTCAATTGGCCTTCTGTTTCTAGGTGCTTGGTTTAACTTAGTTGGCCAATTCAAACTTATTGTCTTAGAAAAAATGCTGCTTGGCTGTCCTATGCAAAATGTTTCCATTTGGGCACTCTCTGTGCACCTGCATTTATAAATTTCCAAGAACAGTCAAAGCACATGGTCTTAAAGGGACCATGGTACTCTTTTCCCCATGATCATTTTTACCAACAAATTCTAACTTCCTGCCTTCAAGTTCATGAATACTCTACCCAATTTGGAACACTCCCCCCTTAAGAATAAAAAGAACCATCATTATGCAAAGATGGCTTTTTTTTCTAAATTTTAACACTATTAACACGATAGTTCAGTGCTCTAAAGTTATACCTTTCATACTAATTCTAAATATACGTAACATTGGACCATACTGGTTCTTTCTTGTCTACAAATTTTCTTTTAAACCTGTGATAACACATCTGCAACAACATTTTTACACCCGTAACATTTAAATAAAAAGCCTGCAACATAAGACCCACAACAAAATAGTCTCACATTTTTGTCCCTAAATTTTTCCAAAAAAAGAATGGGCTGTGTCTAAATACAAAACTGTCTCCAAAATAGTGTTGGTAATATACACATTAAATGTTGTAAGGCTTGTATCAAACTCAGTAGTACTTTTTCAATGATGGTGTATTTTCTCTGATGAAGATTGAGTTTCTTTGAGAAGTAACCAATTGGCCTTTCAATTCCATCATCATCCTCCTGCATCAACATAGCTTCAACCCCTATATCACTGGCATTGATAGTGACTTTAAAGAGTTTCGAGAAATTTGGTTTAGCTAAAACTGGTGCAGTGGTTAATACAGATTTCAAATTCTCAACTTCCTCCTGGCATTGTTTTATCCACCAATCTTTTGCGTTCTTTAAGCAAATCTGTCAGCAGTGCCAACACGCTACTAAAGTTCGGCACAAACTTCCAGTAGAATCCACTCAGTCCCAAAAATCGAAGCACTTCTTTCTTTGAGCATGGTCTTAGAAATTCCTCAATGGTCTTTGTCTTTTTGTTCCTCGGTGTCATCCTTCTATGTACAATGTTATGTCCCAAGAACCTCACCTCTGCCTCCAGGAATTCGGTTTTAGCTAAGTTTACAACCAGTTTTGTCTCCGTAGTATTTCAAAGGACTTGTTCAAATGCACTATGTGATCTTTCCATGAATGGCTAAAGATCACGATGTCATCTATATAGGCCACACAATCCTGCCACAACTCTATTCCTAAGTCTTTGAAATGTGGCAGGTGTGCTCTTCATACATAAGGGCATTACTTTAAATTAATACAGCCCATTTGGGGTTACGAACATAGAAACGTTATTTGCTCATTCTAACAAAGGTGTTTGCAAATAACCACGGAGTAAGTCCAACTCAGTGATACAAGTGTCTTGTCCAACTTTTTCCACACAGCCTTCCAGTATTGGAATTGAGTATGAGTCCGGTTTAGTTATGGCTTTGACCTTCCAATAACCCACGTAGAACTGAGATAACAAAGTGTAGAGCTGGATGAACACAGCAAGCCAAGCAGCATCAGAGGAGCAGGAAGGCTGACATTTCGGGCCTAGACCCTTCTTCAGAAACGGGGGAGGGGAATGGGGTTCTGAAATAAATAGGGAGAGAGCGGAAGTCGGATAGAAGATGGATACAGGAGAAGATAGGTGGAGAGGAGACAGACAAGTCAAAGAGGCAGGGATGGAGCCAGTAAAGGTGAGTGTAGGTAGGGAGTTAGGGAGGAGATAGGTCAGTCCAGGGAGGACGGACAGGTCAAGGGGGCAGGATGAGGTTAGTAGGTAGGAGATGGGGGTGGGGCTTGAGGTGGGAGGAGGGGATAGGTGCGAGGAAGGACGGGTTAGGGAGGCGAGCTGGGCTGGTTTTGGGATGCGGTTGGGGGAGGGGAGATTTTGAAGCTTGTGAAGTCCACATTGATACCATTGGGCTGCCGGGTTCCCAAGCCGAATATGAGTTGCTGTTCCTGCAACCTTTGGGTAGCATCGTTGTGGCACTGCAGGAGGCCCAGGATGGACATGTCATCTGAGGAACGGGAGGGGGAGTTGAAATGGTTCACTACTGGGAGGTGCAGTTGTTTAGTGCGAACCGAGCATAGGTGTTCTGCAAAGCGGTCCCCAAGCCTCCGCTTGGTTTCCCCGATGTAGAGGAGGCCACAATGGGAATAGCGGATGCAGTATACCACGTTAGCAGATGTGTAGGTGAACATCTGCTTGATGTGGAAAATCTTCTTGGGGCCTGGGATGGGGGTGAGGGGGGAGGTGTAGGGGCAGGTGTAGCCCTTCCTGCGGTTGCAGGGAAAAGTGCCAGGTGTCGTGGGGCCAGAGGGGAGTGTGGAGCAGACAAGGGAGTCATGGAGAGAGTGGTCCCTCTGGAAAGCAGATAAGGGTGGGGAGGTAAAATGTCATTGGTGGTGGGGTCGGATAGCAGATGGCAGAAGTGTCGGAGGATGATGCGTTGGATCTGGAGGTTGGTGGGCTGGTAGGTGAGGACGAGGGGCATTCCGTTTTGGTTGTTATTGTGGGGAGGGGGTGTGAGGGATGAGTTGTGGGAAATGTGGGAGACATGGTCGAGGGCGTTCTCGACCATTGACGGGGGGATGTTGCGGTCCTTGAAAAACGAGGACATCTGAGATGTACGGGAATGGAATGCCTCATCATCATACCTACCCCCATAGAACTATTGGGTACCATCAGGCTTTGGAACCAATAAAATCAGCCATCTCCTCTCACTTTGACTCGACTCGAGGATGTCTTCTTGTAGCATCACTTCCACTTCCTTCTGAACCCACGTGGCTTTAAGAGGATTAAGTCTGTAAGGGTATATTTTATTGGAACAGCAATCCCTACTTCAACCTCATTCATTATAGATGTTCTGCAAAGTGGTCCCCAAGCCTCCGCTTGTAGAGGAGGCCACAACGGGAACAGTGGATGCAGTGTACCACATTAGCAGATGTGTAGGTGAACATCTGCTTGATGTGGAAAATCGTCCCCAGTCTATTCCCACATATATCTTCATAATTCTGCAACAAGGTTTTCAATTCAGTCCTTTGTTCCTGAGACAGATAGCTCACTATTCTATGCCATTCTCTAAGGACTTCCTCATTACTTAACTTTTTTTGAGGCACATCAAAGTCAAATGATTGGATTTGGATTCGGATTCTGATTCCTCACTCTGAGGGGCAGAAATTAGTACCCATTTCTCAGGTTCCCTGTTATAGTGGATGTCAACATATTCACATGACATACCCAATAAAGCTTCTTTATCTTTGGTATATTTACCAGTTAATTCACCTGATTTAACTTCTTCTTAATCTGATAGGGACCACTGTACCTTACTTTGAAGGATCTCCTACCACAGGTAACAGCTCCAATACTTTATCCCCGTGGGCAAACATCTGAATTCAAGATTCCTGATCTGCTTCTTGCTTCATTAAATGCTGTGTCATGTTCAGATGTTGTTTAGCTAATTCACCAACTCTGTTTAATCTTTCTCTCACCACTGATACATAATCAAACTCTAAGATCTCTGACTTCGAACCAATCAACTTTTCCTTATTTAAGATCACAGATGGTATGTGAAAGTACTTAATTGCGGGAGGGGGAATTACAATGCTGTTAGGCAAGAACTCAAGCATAAATTGGGAACAGATGTTCTCAGGGGAATGCATAACAAAAATGTGGAGGTTGTTTAGGGTGCACTTGCTATGAGTACTGGATAGGTTTGTCCCACTGAGGCAAGGAAGGAATGGTAAGGTGACAGAACTTGGATGACAAGACATGTGGAACATCTAGTCCGGAAGGAAGCTTACTTAAGATTGATGAAGCAAGGATCTGACAGGGCTCTGGAGGGCTCCAAGGTGGCCAGGAAGGAATTGATGAATGGACTTAGGACACCTAGAAGGGATTATGAAAAAGCCTTGGCGGGTAGGATTAAGGAAAACCCCAAGGCGTTCTACACTTATGTGAGGAACTACAGGATGGCCAGAGTGAGGGTTGAGCTGATCATGGATAGTGCAGGGAACTTGTGCGCGGTGTAAGAGGAGGTAGGGGAAGTCCTTAATGAATACCTTGCTTCAGTATTCACCAGTGAGAGGGACCTTGACGTTTGTGAGGATATCATGAAACAGACTAATATGCTTGAACAGGTTGATGTTAGGAAGGAGGATATGCGAGAAATTTTGAAAAACATGAGGATAGATAAGCCCCCAGGGCCAGATGGGATATATCCAATATTACTAGTGGAAGTGAGGGAAGAGATTGCTGTACCTCTGGCGATGATCTTTGCGTCCTTACTGTCCACTGGAGTAGTACCAGATGATTACTATCAGGGCGGCAAGATGGCTCAGAGGTTAGCACTGCTGCCTCACAGCGCCAGGGACCCGTGTTCGATTCCACTCTCGGGTGACTGTTTTTGTGGATTTTGCACATTCTCCCCAAGTCTGCATGGGTTTCCTCTGGGTGCTCCGGTTTCCTCCCACAGTCCAAAGATGTGCAGCCTCGGTGGACTGGCCATGCCAAATTGCCTGTACTGTTCAGGGACATGTTGATTAGTTGGGTTATGGGGGATGGGTCTGGATGGAATGCTTTGAGGGTTGGTGTGGACTTGTTGGGCCGAAGGGCTTGTTTCCACATTGTAGGGATTCTATGGATAAACTACATCCACAGACCTTCCCTCATCAGTTATCCTCATTACCTCTTCAAAAAATTCAATCAGGTCAGTGAGACATGACCTTCCCTGGATAAAACCATGCTGCTTGGCACTAACTAGTCCATTTTCATCCAAATTCGCATATATCTTGTCCCTCATTATCTTTTCCAAGAGCTTCCCCACCACAAATGTCAAGCTTACCAGCCTGCAGATTCCTGAATTATCCCTGCATCCTTTCTTAAACAAGGGAACAACATTCGCTATTCTCCAGTCCTCTGGAACTTCATCTGTGGTCAGCGGGGATGTGAAGATTTCTTTCCAATGGCCCAGCTATTTCCTCCCTTGCCTCTGCGAGTAACCTGGGGTAGATCCCACCTGGTACTGGGGACTTGTCTATTTTAATGCAATTTACGATTTCCTGAACTTCCTCTTTCAATATGTTGACATTCTCTAGAGTATTCACACACTCATCCCTGACCTCAATATTAGTCATGTCCTTCTCCTTGGTGAAAACAGATACAAAGTACTCATTCAAGATCTCCCCCACTTCCTGTGGGTCGACATATAACTTCTCACCTTCATCCTTGAGTGGGCCTATCCTCTCCATTGTTACCCTCTTTCTCCTAAAGACATAAAAAGCCTTGGGACGTTCCTTGACCCTGTTTGCTGAAAACATTTCACTGCCCCTTTTTGCCTTCCTAATTGCACATGTAAATTTCTTTCTAATTTCTCTGTACTCTTCCATGGCTTTGGCAGTTTGTAGCTGCCTAGACTTGTCATATGCTTCCCTTTTTCTTTTGACTAACCTTACAATTTCCCTTGCCATCCTTGGTTCCTTAATCCTGCCATTCCTGTCCTTTAGTTTTGCAGGGACATGCATGTGCTGCACTATAGTCAATTGGTCTTCAAAAACCTCCCAAGTGCCAGAGGTGGTTATTTGCCCTCAAATAGCTGCTTCCAATCTACATTCTCCAATTCCTGTCTAATTTGGGTGTAATTGGCTCTTATCCAATTAAGCACCCTCACCCAAGTGCCACTTGTGTCCTTTTCCATGTCTACTCGAAATCCTATGGCGTTATGGTTGCTAAGCCCGAAATGCTCTCCTACTGAAACATCAAACACCTGTCCTGGTTCATTCCCTCAGATCAAGTCTAATATGGCCTCCTGTCTGGTTGGATTGTCAACATAATGCCTCAAAAAGCCCTCCTGGACACAACTAACAAATTGCTCTCCATCCAAGCCCCTGGCTCAAAGGGATTCCCAGCCAATAAGAGGAAAGTTGAAGTCATTTGCTTGACACTGTCAACTGCCAGGCCTCAAAAGGGATATTCTGTTCTATGCTTTTCTGTGCTATTCACCAGCCATCCAGATGTACCTTGGTGTGACATCTCACCCTCGGCAGCAGAGGGCCTTCAATGAAGGGGTCCTCCCATCTCATATCGGGGATCTAGTGTGAAGAGTGCTGCAGGTGGCAATCCTATGCAACCGGTGACTGAGCAAGTTTATTGGGTGCAAACTCATGTGCACAATCTGTGGCCTGGAGGAGACCATCTTCTGCTTGTATGTTGTGTGCACTCATTAGCAGCCCCTTTTTAGTTTATTGAAGGGGCTGCTGTTGAAATATTGGTTACACTCCACTCCCATGCTCCTGACCTATGGACACCCTATATGGGGAGGGGAGACAAGTCTATAGGCCTTCTCATGGCTTTTGACCTGGGCCTGGTCAAAATGGCCATTAACAGGTCCAGGCAGTGGATCAAAGAGGGATTCATCGTTTTTGACTCTCTGACCCTCTTTCGTGGTTACTCTTGTGGTTACATCTGCACTCAGGCGTCCCTGGAGAGTGAGTAGGCAGTGCTCACCAGTATGGTCAAGGTTTTCAAGACCCCTGGGTGCCACACGGGCTGGATTGCATTATCACCTGGATAGTGATATTCTGATTGACTTCATTGTTTCTGTAGTATAAGTTTCCGTTTTGCCTTTTGAGTTGGCATTTGGTGCCCTGGGAAGAGCTAAAGGGTCTTTTATGTTAGCCCCATGCTTTCCCTGTCCCAGATGTGCTTGATGGGGATCAGTATGAGGAGAGGTTTTTTTTGTTGTTGAAATATGCAGGGGAACTCCTCTGTACTTTAGTTGAATTGAATTAGCCTTTATTGTCACGTGCACTTGAGAACAGTGCAAAGTTCGTAATGTCGCTGCTTTGGTGCCATCTTAGGTACAGGGTACCTAGGTACAGAATACTTAAGTATTTTTTACAGACTTGAATCAGATATAAAAGTTCAGCATTAGAATAAAGAAGTTTTATTTTTAAAAAGTATTCAAATTTTAGTTTTTACACCAAGTCTGTGCCAGTACCAAGCCTTCAGATTGCCTGAGTCTCTAGACCACGCTGGGCTTCAAACCTTGAGGCCTAACTTTGAGCCCACAAGAGCCTTGCCTCCCTTCCAGGACTTGCCTACCCTGCACGGGCCTCCTCTCCAGGACTTGCCCCCACCATGCCAGCCTGGCCTGGGACTTGCCTCCGGAACTTGCCGTTCCCACGCTGGCCTTTCCTTGGACTCGCCACTACCCACCCTGCGCTGGCCTGGTTTTTGTTGGCCATTTTTTGTTTATTTGTTTCTATTTTTCTCCAGAGTAACAGGGTCTTTATTTTTACTTAACCATGGCAAGGCAGCTTTACTTTCTGTTTTGAAAGAGCAATGTGAGCTTTGCTCTGTTTCTCACCTATTGCTGTATCTGCCCCAGGCGAGTCTGATAGTGTTGGGGCATTTGATTTTTTTTCTTTTTTACCTTTCGTTTAAAACAATGGAAGGTTAGAGGGCAGAGTATCAGGAGTTTGCACTCTGCTGCTGCTGTTAATGGAACTTGGAGGCTGAAGTGGCCACACCTGTTGCAAGTAAGAGCAGCTGGATCTCATTGAAGCCTAGAGCTTGAAGCCTCTGCCACACTTGCCTGCCTGGAAGAACACGAGCTTGGGACTGTTGCTGCTGCTATGGGAAGTCTGGTGGCCTGTGTTTTTCCCCAGCTGGTCCCTTGGAGGCCCGGTTCCTGGAGCCTGGACTTTTCTATTCTGTGTACTTCCAGGGAGGCTTGTTCCTTGGAGTTCGGACTCTGGACTCTTTCTTTAATTGGGGGATTCAGGCCTGGACAACAACAGTTTGGAGCCTGAGCCATTGCGTGTACGTGACTATGGTTTGGAGCCTGAGGCCTTCTCCTTATTACATTTAGTTGCCAATGACTGCTGACTTTGGGATTCACAGAACTATTGTTTGAATCTGTGATTTGGTCGGAACATAGCTGATTAAGGAACTGAGCTGGCTGGCGTGGCCTAATAAGACTTTTTTTGTTTACCATTACTTTCTGTTATTTGTGTAAGATGTGGTGGTGGTCCTGGGGGAGAGAACAATGGTGATTGCAGGACCCTCTGAAGCAACATCTATGGTAGGGCCAAGTCATTCCTATGCAGAGGTAATTGCACCTTTTGTGTCCCCGTACTCCTGGAGGTCTTGTCATCCCTTTTAACTCATTTGATCAAAAATCTTGAGGTGAAATGTTATATTCACCCTGAGGTGACCATTATGGCATACGGGGGTAATTGGCGGCCCCACCTTTGCTGCTGTGTCAGAGGTGTATGGAAAGGCAGTGTTCGTCCTGAAGCCTGAGCAGGCGATACACCTCGCCCTGGAGAAGGGGCTTACTGTCAGTGGGATGTTGAAACTCTGCAGGTAGTCGCTCAGACGGTCGTTTTATCGAACAACCCGTCCTTTGTGCTATCTGAGCTCCTTCTACCCTACCTCCATTGCTGCTTGGTCTGAAGGACCATTTACTCCTTCTGGCGCCAGGTTTTCATCTTCCTGGCCTAGGAGGTGGTGCTGGAAGGTACGTTTACAATGGAGCACGAGTATGAGGCTTACTGGGTCTTCTGCTCGGTGGAGGGTACGCGGTGGCACACCTGTAATGAGGTGGGGCACCTTCAGAAGAACTTCCCTGCCTCAAAGGCTGCTACCAGCGTCTGAACGGCTGCAGCTGGTATTGTCACCCCACCCCTCGTGACAACCCCTCAGCCCCCACAGGAGGGAGCTGTGTCAGCCCAGATGCCAGTGGGGTCAGGGGGAGATCTGAAGTGGAAGAAGGCTTAAAAGAAAACCAAGCATTTGTGGGTGGCCCCGCAGGAGAATTCCGAGGGTGACCCTGAGACATTCGGCCCCCAGACCAGTGAGAGTCACCTTCTGGAAGATAGTGAACCCAGGCCCATTGAGAGAGCGCGGGTTTGGAGCCTGGCCTAGGGTGCATTGATAATAAATGCACAAGTGAACAGGCAATGTCCCTGGTTTCCCCTAGTCCCTTGCCTAACGTCAAAACCTGTGAAAGAAAAGAAGAAAGGGACGAGGTTCGAAGAGGAGGGAAGGCAGCAGAACACTGGAGAGTTGGAGGTGTCTCTTGTCCCTTCCTGAAAAGGAACCACTCCTCGGGGTTGGAGGGACAGGGGGAGTTTGGTACGAACGACACCATCACCAAGGATGAGGGAGTAGCATCCCACGAAAACCCCCCTCTCTCCTCTCTTGGGAAAGGGGACACAGATCCATCCCCACAGTCTTCCATGAGTAGGCAAGGCACCCCAGAGGGTCAGGTGGGCATGGCCATCTAGGTCTTGCCCATGCATCAAGAATTGGAAGGTCCCGAGGTGTTGCTTGTGCTGACAGGAGATGCGGTGGGGATGCTTATCCTGAGGCTACCCTGGGTGGTAGCAATGAACGAGCCTTTGTGATGGGCACCCCAACCCTTACTGAGGATATTTCCCCAGACACAAAGGGTGGCCTAGCACCGGGAATGGAGCTGTCTGCCACCTAGGGGGCCTGACGTTTTAGTCAACGTTCTGCTTGATTCTATTATACTTCAAGACTTGGAGGTCCCTGCACAGGATCCATCTGCTGTTGACTCTGGGGGAGGTTGAGTCTGAGTTGTGTCCAACCAATGACCCCAGACCCTGCAGGGAAGGGGTCAGGGGTCAGGGGTCAGGGGTCAGAAGCAATGACCTAAAGAAGGATTGGGTGTTGGTTGTGAGTACTGCGGAGCTGGACGAGTTGGAGGGAGATGTGGAGCCTGCAGACAGGTTTCACTCATCCCTGAAGGGAAACTACAGGGCTTTTTGCAAGCGGTGCTTGGTTGCCGAGACATAGTCTTGTTGGCTATGGACTGATGAAATTCTTTACCGTTCCTAGTCATGTCTGTCCGGCAGCTTTTGGCAGCCCTGGGAACAGACGAGAACATGAAGCAACAGTGCCAGGGTTTCCTTTGCTGGGTCCTCGGAGTGGAGAGATGAAAGGAAATCCATACTGTTACAGGAGACAAAGCTACATGTCTCATAGAGAGGCAAGGATGGGTATTCATGCATCACCTGGACTCCAATTCTGCCAGGGTGGCTATCTTGTTGGTCCCTTTTTTCCAGCCAGAGATCATGAACATCAAGGAGCACATGCCAGGCCGTCTGCACAAACTCATGATTCATTTCGAGAGGCACTTTGCCTCACTTCGTGAACATACATGTGCCTTGAATGGGACCTGAGCAGACATGCTTCTTCCAAGAAGTGTCTACTCTTCTTAGCTCCATCAATGAGGGTGAACTCATCTTTGTTGAGGGAGATTGCAACTGCACACCTGACAGGCAGGACCATGGTGATATCGAGAAGTGCTCAGCATCAGTGGGGAAGTTGAGGCACTTGGTTAAGACCTTTGACTTAGACATCTGGTGAATTCTCCATCCCAATTCGATTGCCTTCATCTTTGTTAGGCATGAGCATGGAGCATCCATGACTGACTGCCTCTACATTTTCAGTGTATATGCCTCCTGTGTTCCAAAAGCCTCCATGTGCCAGCTGCTGTTTTCTGATCACAACCTGGTGTGGGCGAAGCTCGTTCTGTTCAGTGCCAGGGTGATGTCAGGATACAGGCACTTTAACAGCCTGCTGGTGGGGGACAAGCAGTTCCAGGACTCTTATTGTCACTTTTGAAACAGTTGGAGAAGGAAGCAGGGAAGGTGTCACCTCCTTGAGGCTGGGGTGGGATGTGGGCTAGACTCACATCCATGTGTTCTCATTGATCGAATCCCTACAGTGTGGAAACAGGCCCTTCGGCCCAACAAGTCCACACTGACCCTCAGAGCATCCCACCCAGACCCATCCCCCTAACCTAAACATCCCTGAATACTTAGGCAATTTAGCATGGCCAGCCCACCTAGCCTGCACATCTTTGGACTGTGGGAGGAAACCAGAGCACCTGAAGGAAACCAACGCAGATATGGGGAGAATGTGCAAACTCCACACAGACAGTCACCCCAGGGTGGAATCGAACCTGGGTCCCTGGTGCTGCGAGGCAGCAGTGCTAACCACTGAGCCACCATTCCACCTATAAATCCTGACAGCAATATGTGTTGGTATCGACAAAGAGGCAGGAATCCAGGATTAAGGGGTTTGGCAAGGAGATGCTTGACCTGGAGTCACATCTCTGTCAGCATGTTGTGGACATGGACCTGTAGGGGGGCATACAAAGAGAAGAAGAATGTGCTCCAGGATCTGCATCTTATTGGGTCCTGTGATATCATAGGTTCAGTTCTTTTACGATCTTGACTGCAGTTCTCCCTTCTTCTACTTGCTGGAAAAAAGGTACATGGTCTGCCAATGATGGATTCCTTGTCTCAGATCCAGAGGGCGTCAGGGCTCAAGTGAGGAACCCTTATATGGCTCTCTTCTCACCAATCCTCCCAGCAAGGAAGCTCACGCAGGTCTGTGCAAGGACCTGCTGCAGGTCAGCCCCAGTGCCCTCTAAGCTTGGAGCTGACTTGTGCCCTTGATCATCTGTCTAGAGGCAAGTCCCCAGGGCTGGATGTGCTGACCGTGGAGTTCTTCAGGGCATTCTGGGACGCCCTGGGGGATGACTATGCAGGGTCTTGGAGGAATGTATCACGTCCAGAGAGATACTCTTTTCTTGGCATAGGGTGGTCATCACTGTGTTACCTAGGGGCGAATCTCCAATGGTTAAAAAATTGGCATCCAGTCTCCCTCCACAGCACGGACTATGAATTCTTTGCTGGGGCACTTTTGACTTGCCTCAGCACCATGCTGGACTACATGATCCTCCCAGACAAGTCCCACACTGTCCTGGGCCAGAGCATCCATGACAATGTCCAGCTGGTCCAGACATGATTCTCATTATTCCTAAAGGGCTGGCCTGTCAACTGCATTATTTTCCCTTGATCAGGAAAAGACGTTCAACAGAGTCGACCATGAGTATTTACTTGGGACTGTGCGAACTTTCAGGTTCAGGACATACTTTGTCGCCTGGATCCAACTTTTGTACCCCACTGCGGAGTGTCTAGTGAAGGTTGTGTCCCTGATGGTGCCTCTACATTTTGGAAGAGGAGTGTTTTAGGGCTGCACCCGTTTGGCTGGCTTTATTTTCTCTGCATGGAGCCATTTCTTGCCTCTTGTGTAAGTTGTCTGGTTTGTCTCTTTGTGGGGTGATTCTTTTGGCGTATGCCGACAACTTGTACTTCATGTTCACAGACCCAGCTGAACTGCAGAGGATGCATGAGTGCCAGGAGATCTACTCTGCGACATCCTCCAAAAGGATCAACTGGAGCAAGCATTTGGGACTGCTGGTTGATCTGTTGCAGATGGGCCCTAGCCAGATTAGTGCAGTGCTTTGCGTGGACTACCACTTACCTCCCCTACCTTGAAATTCATCTTTGTCCTGCTGACGAATCCTGGCTGGCGAATTGGCATGAGTTGGAAACCAAAGTGACCGCTCACCGAGCACAATGGCCAGGATTGCTCTGAGTGTTCTACAGGGCACGAGTGCTGGTCATAAACCAGTGGCCACCATGTTGAGGTGTCACCTGGTCACTTTGGTCCATCCCCTGGCTTTGTCACAACCATCTAGAAAGAACACCAAGTTTTTCTGGGACAAAAAGCAGCACTGGTTGCTGCTGTGGTTCTGAGTGTTCTACTTGAGGTGGGTGGTCAGGCGCTGGTGTACCTTTGCACCCAGGTAGCAACTTTCAGCCTTCAGACCCTACGGCAATACCTTTTACGTCGAACCTCCTCCAAGGCCATGTGCGCTGATGACATATTTCTTCCGTCAGCAGCGCAGCCTCCATTATGAAACACATTTCCTGTAGAGTGGTCCTGACCTCGGGTCTTCCAGGAATTGCATGTCTTCTAACCAGGCCTTAGCACTGTCTAGGATAAGGTCAGCTTACGCTCTCGTCAGGGCACTTCTGCTCAGGAGTAGGTTCCTCTTTGAGTGCAGTAAGCGCTGGCCAAGGGAGGAAAGCGCTTAGGACGCAGGGCTGACCAGAGTTGGGATGCACTAGATGGTGGTGGGACAGGCTGGATGACGCCAGCACAGTTTGTCGCAAAGATATTGGCCCACCTCTGTTTTATGACCCAAGCCATCCAGCGCCTGATGGTCAAGGCTCTCGGCCTTGACTCCTCGCATGCACTATGAGATGCTCAAGTGTACGGTGAGTTTCCAGATGAACTGACCACTGTCCATCCCATGCAACTGGCCACAGAGCAAATCTACTAGGTGCCAGGCTACATGCATATTCTGTGGCCTGGAGGAGACTGAAGCATTGGAAAGGATGCAGAGGAGATTTACCAGAATGTTGCCTGGTATGGAGTGAAGGTCTTGTGAGGAAAGACTGAGGGACTTGAGGCTGTTTTCGTTAGAGAGAAGAAGGTTAAGACTTAATAGAGACGTACAAGATGATGAGAGGATTAGATAGGATGGACAGTGAGAGCCTTTTTCCTTGGATGGTGACGGCTAGCACGAGGGGACATAGCTTTAAATTGAGGGGTGATAGATATAGGACGGATGTCAGAGGTAGGTTCTTTACTCAGTGAGTAGTAAAGGCGTGGAATGCCCTGCCTGCACCAGTAGTAGACTCGCCAACTTTAAGGGCATTTAAGTGGTCATTGGATAAACATATGGACGATAATGGAATAGTGTAGGTTAGATGGGCTTCAGATTGGTTTCACAGGTCGACGCAACATCGAGGGCCAAAGGGCCTGTGCTGCGCTGTAATGTTCTATGTTCTATGTTCTATATGGTAAGCGCTTTTGTCTGCAGCCCCTTTTTAGTTTTTTGCAGGGGCTGCTGTTGAAATTTGTTTGTAATTCAGCCCCATGCTCCTGACCTGTGGGCACCGAGTACGGGGAGAAGTGGGCAAACTAAGAATTTGCTTATGGCTTTGCTCCTGAGCCTGACCAAGATGGCTGTTAACAGGTCCAGGCAGCAGGCTGAGGAGGGGCTCGTTGTTTGTTGTATTGAGTACAAGAGTTGGCAGGTCATGTTACAGTTGTATAGGACTTTGGTTCGACCACATTTGGAATACTGCATACGGTTCTGGTCGCCACATTACCAAAAAGATGGGGATGCTTTGGAGACGGTGCGGAGGAGGTTCACCAGGATGTTACCTGGTATGGAGGGTGCTAGTTATGAAGAGAGGTTGAGTAGATTAGGATTATTTACATTAGAAAGACGGAGGTTGAGGGGGGACCTGATTGAGGTCTACAAAATCATGGGAGGTATAGACAGGGTGGATAGCAAGAAGCTTTTTCCCAGAGTAGGGGACTCAGTTACTAGTGGTCACGATTGCAAGGTGAGAGGGGAAAAGTTTAAGGAAGATATGCGTGGAAAGTTCATTACGCAGAGGGTGGTGGGTGCCTGGAACGTGTTGCCAGCAGAGGTGGTAGAGGCGGGCACGATATTGTCATTTAGGATGTACCTAGACAGATACATGAATGGGCAGGGAGCAGAGGGATACAGATACTTGGAAACTAGGCGACAGGTTTAGATAGAGTTTCTGGATCAGCGCAGGCTTGGAGGGCCGAAGGGCCTGTTCCTGTGCTGTAATTTTCTTTGTTCTTTATTCTTTGTTCCTAATGGTATGCCGCTATTCACAGTTATGTGCACACTTGGTTGTCCCTGCAACAGGAACACGTGGTGCTCACCGGTACGGTTGAGGCCTTTAATGACCAATGGGCGCCACAGAAACTGGAGGGCATCATTAACCTGAACAATAACAATTTGATTTCATAAGTCTTTTTGTTTCTTTTGCTTTTTGAATTGCGTTTGTTGTCGTGTTGGTGTCCCAGTAAGAGGGCTGTATTATCTGCACTTTATTTCGATTTTTGACTCCCTGGAAGAGCTATGGAGGCTATTATTTTTATCAAGGAATCAATTATTCTACATTTTGACCTCTTGTTATCCCTACTCCAAGCGTGGTTGGTTGGGACAGAGTTGAGAAAAGCTACTTTTTGTTTGTTTATTTGTTGTTTATCTTTTTCCAGAGTCACTGGAGTTTCACTTCTGTTCAAAAGTCAGGGAAGCTTTTATTTTTCTGTTTTAAAAGGGCAGAGGAAGCCTTGCCCTGGGCTTAACCCAGTACTGTCCCCATCCTGGGGGTGGAGGGGAAGGGGTGTTAAGCTTTTTGTTTATATATCAGATGTCATCTAAGGGGTCCACTTTAAGTTTAGGTCTCTGCATATATTTGTAAAATCCTTTTGTGTCATTCTTGTTGTCTCACTCAAACCTTTTCTCGTTATTCACCACATTTTTTATATCCCTTAGATTTCCCAGTTTGTGGCATCTTTGTCATTCTTTCTTTCTATAATAGTCATTTGTTACCACTTTACATATATTTTCTTATTTTTTTCCAGAGATGCGGCATTGTTGGTTGGACCGATAATTGTTATCCATCTCTGGTTGTCCTCAAATGTGTGGCTTGTTGAGGCCATTCCAAGGGCAGCTCAGAACCAACCACATTGCTGTGGGTCCGTAGTCGCATGTAGGTGAGAATGGCTGACTTCCTTCCCTAAAAGGACATTAGTGAACCAGATAGATTTTCATGAAAATCTATGATTGTTTCATATTACCACCATTAGAGAAAGGCAATGGCCTGATAGTGCTATCTCTGGACTATTCACGCAGAGACCCAGGTAATGTTCTGAGAACATGGGTTCAAATCTTGCTATGGCAGGTAGTGGAATTCAAATTCAGTATAAATGGAAAATCTGGAACTAAGAGCTTCACAGTGACTGTGAAACAGTCATTGATTGTCGTAAAAATCCATCTGGTTTACTAATGTCATTTTGGGGAAGGAAACTGCCATCCTTACCTAGTCTGGCATACAGGTGACTCAAAATCAAAAGCAATGTGTTTGGCTCTTAAATGCCTTCTGGACAATTTACAGATCGACAATGAATACTGGCCTAGCCAACAATATCCACCCACTGTTAAAAAGAAAATATGTGTGACAAGCTTTCAATTTCTGATTTTATTATTTAAATTAAAATTGAGGGGTTCCAACACTTCCCCTAGACCATTTTTCCAAGCCTCTGCATCATTAGTCCAGTGATATTTATCACTGCACCACTATCTCTCACATCTTTGGTTAACCAATGTTGTTCATTCACTGTTTTATCCATTAATCAGTCTGTCCATTCTACTGTAGTCAATTTGTGTTGTAACCCTCAAAAATCAACCTTACCTCCAAGTTAAAAGCTTGGTTTGAGATCCACTCTCTAACAAAATATTAAGTTCAGTCACATTATGAATATTGTTAGTTCATGTCCTCTTTCCATGACATTATTGATAAATTCAGATCTATTGCCTACTGCTAAATCTACCATGTCCTGTACTCTTGTTGTTTTGTGAACATATTGTTTTTAAAAACTGTCAAATATGTACTGAAGCATTTTCATGACCTTTAGAATTCAAGCTGTTCCACTTTCCACAGCGTCTGCGAAAACTAAATTTTACAATTTGTTATGATCAGGTGAGAGGGTTGAAGCGTTCCCCTCTCTACTGCCCTAACTTGGCCACAACACATATTTTGCAAAGACTATATGTGCCAATTCAGGAAGTGTGTAAATTTTCATGTATCGCAATCATAAAAGGCACAACAGACAGGTTTTTTTTCAATAAAAGAAATGAGGATTGTATTGAATTTAACCAACTCTAAGAAAACAAAGGCCTGGATTTTCTGGCAGCTAGATAATTGTTTCTGAAGCTTTGCCTTGGGGACCTGTGGAATCCTGGTCATAGCACTATCCAAAAGCATGTCCTCGGAAATCAAATTTTCCGCTGGGCAATTCCCCTACATCGGGAACCCTCCAAAAGTCTGCATTTAATTTCGCTGTAGCTAAGTGAATAGTTACTCAGGAAACATTTGATTATTTTGCATCTAGTCAAACTTTAAGCTAACTATTTAACTGCCCCCCCACCCCCCGCCAACTTGCATCTCACATCTCCACTTATATCTCCCCCAGACCTTGACCTGACTCACCACCAAACTCAACACCACCTCCGTGCCCAGGACCAAACACTCTTCCCCAGGACCCAATTCCCACTTCCCCTACTACCAAACCTGAACCCAGGATTCAGATCCATTACTGCTGGACTTGCTGGGGCCTCAACTTTTGCCCCACCTCTACGAAAACTTCCCCACCTTTTTCCCACCCTCAACCTACCCCTCTCTAGATTCGACCCTATGTGCCCAAACTCGGCCTTTAACTTTCCCATTTGGACCTGATTTCAATGTTCCTTTCCTCTTCTCTGGACCTAATCTCCCACCACCTTTCCCATACTCCAGCCCAATGCTCCTGTCACATCACCACACCTGACCACACCCCAATATTAGACAACACTCCACCCTTACCCACTACTAAATTTGACATTTCCCACACACCCAAACTTACCCTATACACTCTATCAATTACCACAAGTCCATGCATGCTGGGACACGCTATCCAGGTCACACTCTACCCACTTTGCATTCTACCCACCTGGCATGTTGCACTACGGCCAGTTGGCACCTTAACCCACATGCAGTACTACTTGCCTGGCATCCAACACCCCTACCTGCCTGGACCCTTCCCTCTCGATTATCTTAATTTGGACCTTTTAATGTCAAAATGCAACAGCTGATTGTTGTGAAAAGGGGGCTTGATCTTTTCTCCCCCATCTTGTTGATTATGACAGAGCTGTCAGGATAGAAACGCAGATCCATATTTCTAGTGAAGACCCGATCAAACCACCTGACAGAAATGTGGAGCTCTTTCATTACGTAAAAAGGAGCAAGTGGCAATCTGTGTGACTTTATTTCTGACTGAAGCCAAATCACTAACCTTAAAACTTCATTTGAACTCTTGATTAATGTTTTTACCCCACTCTATACAATCTTTTGTGTGTAAATTTTGAAAGTGTGCATTTGTGAAAGTCACATTTATTGGGCTGGATTTTCTGAGGAGTGACAATCTCACACATATTGACGGATCTGTGCATTACTAAAAGGTAAATAATACCTATGCTATATCCCATATGCCTTCTTATTTTCCTGTCCTGTTGCGTTCAAGGATTTCTGGGCATGTCCTTGGGTCCAATCACTCAATGTACTCACCTTTGCCTTGTTAAACTTCCCAAAATGCATTATCTTGTACTTTTCAGGAATAGGTTCCGTTTGCCGTTGTTCAGACCACCTGACCAATCCATCCATATCATTCTGTAGTCTAAGGCTTTGCTCCATGCTATCTATTACACCACCAAGCTTACACAAAATAGAAAATTTATAGGGAGGCACAATGAAGATAGCAAATACTATGATTGCCTTTATTATAAAGGTATATGACTCAGAAGGTTTTGTTGCAGGAATATAAGGTTTTTAATGGCCATAGTTGGAGCACTATGAGAGAAGCTTTAAAGAGAATACAACAAAGATTCACTAAGTTGAT
The DNA here is from genome assembly GCA_024137785.1 of Ginglymostoma cirratum. Classification (NCBI taxonomy): domain Eukaryota; kingdom Metazoa; phylum Chordata; class Chondrichthyes; order Orectolobiformes; family Ginglymostomatidae; genus Ginglymostoma; species Ginglymostoma cirratum. The sequence continues at coordinate 398,548 of JAHRHZ010000052.1, read as the reverse complement.
CATTGGGCCATCTTGTGCGGACATCTCAAGTACAGTCAGTCTCTGTCGTCCGGAGTTTATAAGATTGAGAGGTGATCTCATTGAAACATAGACATGTTTCTTTACGAACTTGATAGGTGGATGCTGAGTAAGCGTTTTCCCAGCTGGACAGCCTAGAGTTCAGGAGTATACTCTCAGGATGAAGTGGGTAGCCAGTTCGCACTCAGGTTAGAAGACATGTCTTCATTCAGAGTTTGGCAGATCTTTGGAAATCACCACTTCAGAGCTATGTGGACATTCCGTTATTGATAATAAGAACAGGCGACTCTGAGGAAGAAAGAACTTGAGGGATAACATGGACCACTGGTGCATAAGTAACAATTTCAGTCATGGACTTATCAAATGGCAGTGAAGTTTTGAGAGCCCTACATAGCCTAACTCTTATTTCCCATGTTCTACATTTATCTTTAGTTACTCTAGACAAATTGTTTTTGATTTTGATTTTAAACGTGGCTGTTGAATTTTCTCTTCACCTTCTCCATCTTGAAGAAATGTCTAAGCACTATGCCCAAGATCATTAAGTGCTCTTTCTTGGTCTTTCCTGTTAATAGCACATCATCCAGACAAATAGCAACCCCACAAAGGCAAACCCACCATTAGGTTTCAAAATCCGTATGACCAGTGCTGCCCATTCTGCAAACTGGACTGGTTTGATAATTCCGTCACATTCTAGCCTCATGAATTGTGCCTCTACTTTTGCCCGTAAGACAAATGACACTGGATGGGCCTTGCAGAATTGAGGAATTGCTTCCTGATCAACAGGAATGGTTCCCTTGTCTCCTTTGATAGTCCCTAGACCTTCCTGAAGACTTCTGAGTATTTAATTAGGACTTCACACAGGCACTCGTTTTCTAATCGAAAAATGTTGAGCCAATCTAGGTGAATCTTTTTCAGCCAATTTCACCCTATTAAGCTTGAGCCTGAGCCTTTAATACAATCAGTGGTAACGGAACTACCTGCTTCTCATGCAAGTCCGGAATCGAAGTTGATCTATAAACGTTCACTGTTATAGGCTCTCAGTCTAGCTAAGGGATTACACAAACTTAAGGATTGGACTCCAGAGCGAACTTTGTTAAAGACTGTTTCTGCGATCACTGATATAGCTGCATCGAAATCAACCTCCACTAGAACCGCTTGACCATTTAACCAGATGTTTATTTTGATTGGTTCTGATTTGGATGTTGCTTGGCAATTTAACTTTAACAAGGCAGATTTGGGTGGGCTTTCCAAGGTGCGCGCTCTCATGGTACCGACCTATAAGTTCTCTTACTCAATTTGGCTTTGTTTGGGCTTCCGCTGTGAACTGAGTTACAGTCCCTCCATTCAGGATATGTCCTAAGTGAGGCTATGCAATTGCTTTCATTCAAGTGGTGTCTCTCAAGTTCAGTCGACCTGGTGAGGGTGTCCATTTCCATTGACATACCCTGTAACTCATATGTTTCATTTGCTGCATTTTCTAATGACAAAGCCCATTGCAATGCCCATCTGAAGCCTAGATGGACCTCAGCTAGTAGGCACTTTTGCATGGTTATGTCATTAATCCCATTCTCATCGCCACTGAAATGACTCCACAGAAGCCTAGCAGGGAAGATGGTGCAGCAGCAATGACAGGAGTTTCTGGGGGTAATTCAGGAAGCACAATGGAAATGTATTCCAAGGAAGAAGAAAAATACTAAGGGAAAGGCGAGGCAACCATAGCTGACAAGGGAAGTCAGGAACAGCATAAAAGCAAAAGGGGCACGGGTTCAATACCAGAGGTTAATAACAATGTGGAGTTAATTGGAAAATATCTGAAGGCAAAAGCAAAAGCATACCATGTAGTGAAGATTAGTGGGAAGCCAGAGAATTTGGAAGCCGTTAACAATAAACAGAGGACAACTTAAAAAGCAATAAAGGAGGAGAAGATGAAATATGAGGGTAAGCCAGCTAGTGATATAAACAAAGATTCCAAAACCTTTTTATGAAAAAAAATGTAAGAGAGAGGCAAGAATTGACACTGAACCACTGAAAACTGAGGCTGGGAAAGTAGTACCGGGAAACAAAGAAATGGCAGTAGAACAGAATAAGTACATTGCATCAGTCTTCATGATGAAAGACACCAACAGCATACCAGAACTTCATGTGAGTCAGGCGGCAGAGGTGAGTGTAATGGCCATCACTAAGGAGGGATTTGGGGGAAACTGAAAGGTATGAATATGAATGAATCACCCAGACCAGATAGACTACACTCAAGGTTCTGAAGGAGATCATTAAGGAGTTTGTGGATGCGATGGTGGTGATCTTTCACGATGTACATCAACAATTTAGATGAAAGAACTGAGGGCTTTATGGCTGAGTTTGTAAATAGGTAGTGTGATGGGAGTGGGGAGGCTGCAGAAAAACCTCGACAGCCAAGAGAGTAGGTAAAGAAGTGGCAGATAGAATACAGGATGGGACAGTGTGGGATTATGCATTATGGTGGGAAGAATAGAGGCATGGACTATTTATTAAATGGGGAAAGGCTTCAGAAATTTGAAAACGATAGGGACTTGGAGTCCCAGTTCAGCATTCTCTTAAGGTTAATGTGCAGGTTCAGTTGACAGGTTGGCCAAATGCAATGTTAGCATTCATTCTGAGATGGCTAGAACACCATAGCGGGCTGAACTGCTGAGTCTGCATGATGCTGTGGTCAGATTGCATTTGACAATATCATGAGCAGTTTTGTGCACCGAATCTAAGGAAGCATAGCTGACTTCGAGGGGTTCCAGATGAGGTTTACAAAAATGATCCAGAGGATTAAGGGTTTACCATTTGGGGAGTGGTTTAAGACACTGTCTGTACTTGATGGAGTTTAGAAGGATGAGGGACAATCTAATTGAAACTTACAGACTATTGAGAGAGGTCTGTTTAGAATGGATGTGGAGAAGATGCTTCCAATATTAGGAGACACTAGGATCTGAGGACACAGCCTCAGAATGAAGGGACGACACTTTAGAAATGGGTCAAAAGTCACACGACACCAGGTTATGCTCCAACAGGTTTATTTGAAATCACAAGCTTTCTAGCACTGCCCCTTCATCAGGTGAAGTATAGAAAGCACCCAGGTGCAGACTTTATATTCAGAGAGGTCATAAGATCATACAAATGGTGTGAGTGGAGTGTCAACAGGCTGAATCATAGGTCTCTGCAGGTGATGAAGAGTGGTCAGACATGTGAGTAAAGTGTCAACAGCTGAATAACAAGTGAAGGGATAACCTATAATCCGATTAATTGAGACAGAGAGATAATTACAAAAAAATTAAAAACAAGGTGGTGCTGGAGACCTAACAAAGGACTGGAATAATATGCTAGGTATAAGAGTCGCAGGTCGAGAGTCTAACCAAAGCAACAAGTAATCCAAAACTGTACAAACTAATTAAGATATAGAGATCATAAATTATCAAGGTGATGGTGTTAAAACAGGACAATAAAGAAGATTTGACAGAACGATATGGTGGGTTCAAATGCAGCATGATCTCTCTGCCCATTGATCTCTCCACCTATAAATTCTGTGCCTGTGTGCTGCTGTATCACTTCACCTGATGAAGGGGCAGCGCTCAGAAAGCTTATGATTTCAAATAAACCTGTTGGACTGTAGCCTGGTGTCGTGTGACTTCTGACTTTGTCCAACCAAGTCCAACACTGGCAACTCCACATTCAGGTAGTTCCATTACCTGTTCTGCTGACCTGGGGTGACTGGCAAGTCCCAGATGGCCTTTGACAATGGGCTTTAATACACCTACAGTTCAATGAGAGGAGGACACAGTCTGAGGCAGATAGCTCAGCCATCCTCATCTGACCCTGCCCCCTCACCCCCGTATTCTTTGCCCCAGGAAAATAATAGAGCAGGGTGTAGCTGGGGAATTGTCACACCAATGAACAGATCACACTCCTATCTGCCTCTGTACCACTCCCTAACAGAGCTTAAACATTGAGCCCTTTAACACTGGAGAGATCCAATAAGATCTTAGTATAGTTCACAATTATTTTCACGTTGCAGTATCTAGACTGCACCCAAACCATTTCTCTAAAGGCCATTCTGTGATATTTTGCCAGCGATTCTTTGATTCCAGCCCCTCCACCCTGCACCCCAATTTGATTTAGTCATACTCCAGTTCAGTATTGAGATTGCTCCTTGGCCTTTTTCTTAACCAATCAAAATTATATGTTCATCTAAAAGCAAATATGGCAGCTTCTGTGGAGAGAGAAACAGTTAACATTTCAAATCCTATACAACTTCCTCAGAATTGAAGAGAGAGCTGAAAAAAATGATGGGTTATATTATGTAAAAAGATGGAAGGAGCAAATGGAACAGAAAGGAAGGTCACGGTAAGGTTAGGATATCAGATATATCATGGAGCAATGGATAAAGGGGATGTAGAGAGTCAGAATGTAGATCCAGAGTAGGTGCTAATGAAAGAATAATGATGATGCCTGAAATTAAAATATTGAAAACAAGATATCACAGCAGCAGGGAGGGAATATCAAAATGGCAGATGGAGGTCATACTCTGAAATTGTGGAACTCAATGTTGAGTCCAGAATGATAAAAAGTACCTCAATGAAAAATGAAGTGCTGGTTCTCCAGCTCATATCGGGCTTCACTGGAACACTATAGCAAAAATGTGAGCATGAAAGCAAGATGGTGTGTTGAAATGGCAAGCAAACAGATGTCAGGATCACTCGCACAAACTGAGCAAAGATGTTCTGCAAAGCAGCCACGCAGTTTGCATTTGGTCTTGCAAATGTTGAGGAGCCTGTCATATGAGCAACAAATACAGCAGAAAAGATCAGAGGAAGTACAAGTAAAAAGCTGCTTCAACTAGACAAAGTATTTGGGGGACTTGGAAGTGAGGAAGGCATGTGTAAAGGGCATGTTACACCATGTATGGTTGCATTGGAATGAATTGTTGGATGTGACGGATAAGTGGATCAGAGAGCCTGTGGAATGCTAATAGAGGAGGGTAAGATGTCTTAGGTTGCAGCATCCTGATGGACAGGGTGAAAAATATCAGAAGATAATCCTTTGCATGTGGGGACTGGTGAGATGGAAAGTGAGATGAAAGGAAATCTTTTTGGTATTCTGGGAAGGAGGGGAAGGGACGAGGGAGATATGCCGGACATGGGTGAGGCTTTGGGGAGGAGATTAAACCAATTCAGCAAGGGGAGGGAACACATTGTGTTAGTTCAATAGCAACAGAGAGTAACATAGAAAGGGAGCCAAGGCAGAGCAAGTTCAGCCATGTTGTGTCTCAAAGGAGTAGGGTGAGGCTGGATGGACTCTACTTTAATGCCAGGAGGCATTGAGAAATGAGTTAAGGGTGTGGATTGACACATGGCATTGCAATGTTGTTGCCATCACAGAGATGTAGCTGAGGGAGGTACAAGACTGGCAAATCAACATTCAGGGTTAGAGGATCTCCAGACAGGAAAGGGGTGAGTGTAAAAGTGGAGGTGGTTAGTTAGAGAGTCAGTTACTGCAATAAGGAGGAAGAGTCATCAGATAAGGCTTTATGGGTAGACTTTAGGAATAAAAGGATGGGGTAGCTGGTGTACAGGCAGATACAGCATGCAGAGAGTCTGTGAGGAAGGATAGACAGTTGGTAGGGCAAAGTTGCAGTCAGTGCAACAGCTTGAGGTATGTCTATTTAAACACAAGAAGTGTCAGGAGTAAGGGTGTTGAACTTACAGCATGATTCAGTACCTGGAGCTATGATGTTGTGGCCATTTTGGAGACTTGGATAACACAGGGGCAAGAATAGCTGTTGGGTGTTCTGGAGGTTAGATGTTTCAAAACAAATATGGAGGGAGGTGAAAGAAGCGGGGGAGTGGCATTGCCAACCAGGGATGGTAGCACAGCTGCAGAGAGGGAGGTTGTCGAGGAATGTTTGTCTGCTGAGTCAGTATGGGTGGAAATCAGAGACAGGAAAGGAGCAGTCACTTTATTGGGAGATTTCTATAGACCTCCCAATAGCAACAGAGACACTGAGGAATAGATTGGGAGGCAAATTTTGGAAAGGTGCAGCAGTAATGAGGTTGTTGTTATGGGTGACTTCAACTTCCCTAATATCGACTGGATCCTCCATAGTGCAAGTAGTTTGGATGGAGCAGATTTTGTCAGGCGTGTCCAGGAAGGATTTCTGACTCAATATGTAGATAGGTTGACAAGAGGGGAGGCCATATTGGATTTAGTGGTTGGCAACAAACCAGGCCAGGTGTCAGATTTCTCGGTGGGAGAGCATTTCGGTGATAGTGATCACAACTCCCTGACCGTTACAAAAGTCATGGAGAGGGATAGGAGCTGATGGTATGGGCAAGTATTTATTTGGGGAGGGGGAATTACAATACGATTGGCAAGAACTGCAGAGTATAAATTGAGAACAGATGTTCTCAGGGAAATGCACAACAGAAATGTGGAGGTTGTTTAGGGAGTACTTGCGACAAGTGCTGGATAGGTTTGTCCCACTGAGGCAAAAAAAGGATGGTAAGGTGACGGAACCTTGGATGACAAGACATGTGGAACACCTAGTCAAGGGGAAATGGAAAGCTTACTTAAGGTTGAGGAAGCAAGGATCGGACAGGGCTCTACAGGGTTACAAGGTAGCCAGGAAGGAGTTTAAGAATGGACTTAGGAGAGCTAGAATGGGGTATAAAAAAGCCTTGGCGGGTAGGATGAAGGAAAACCCCCAAGGCATTCTATACTTATGTGAGGAACAAGAAGGTGGCCAGAGTGAGGGTCGGGGTGATCAGGGATAGTGCAGGAAACCTGTGTGTGGAGTCGGAGGAGGTCCTTAGTGAACACTTTGCTTCAGTATTCACCAGTGAGAGGGACCTTGTAGTTTGCAAGGGCAGCATGAAAGGGGCTGATATTCTCAAAGAGGTTGATGTGAGAAAGGAGGATGTGTGAGAAATCTTGAAAAACATGAGGATAGATAAGTCCCCTAGGCCAGATGGAATCTACCCAAGATTGTACGGGAATGAGGGAAGAGATTGCTGTGCCTTTAGCGATGATCTTTGCGTCCTCCCTGTCCACTGGAGTAGCACCAAATGAGTGGAGGGTGGCAAATGTTATTCCCTTGTTCAAGAAAGGGAATAGGAATTACATACCAATAAGTCTTATTTTTGGGGTCGGCAAATTATTCGAGAGGATTCTGAGAGATAGTATTTATGATTATTTGGAAAGCACAGTTTGATTAGAAATAGTCAGCATGAATTTGTGAGGGGCAAATCATGCCTCACAAACCTTATTGAATGCTTTGAGGATGTGACGAAACACATTGATGAAGGTTGAGCAATGGATGTGGTGTATGTGGATTTTAGAAAGGCATTTGATAATGTTCCCCATGGTAGGCTCTTTCAGAAAGTAAGGAGGCATGGGATCCAGGGAAATTTGGCTGTTTGAATACAGAATTGGCTGTCCAATGGAAGACAGAGGGTGGTAATAAATGGAAAGTATTCAGCCTGGAGCTCAGTGACCGCAGGGATCTATTCTGAGACTTCTGCCCTTTGTGATCTTCATAAATGACTTGCCTGAGGAGGTGGAAGGGAGGGTTAGTAAGTTTGCTGATGACACAAAGGTTGGTGGAGTGTGGAGGGCTGTTGTAGGTTGCAGTGGGATATTAACAGGATGCAGAGCTGGGCAAAGATGTGGCAAATGGAATTCAACTCGGAAAAGTGTGAAGTGATTCATTTTGGAAAGTCAAATTTGAATGCAGAATACAGGGTTAATGGCAGGATTCTTGGCAGTGTGGAGGAACAGAGGGAACTTGGAATATTGTGTTCAGTTCTGGTCACCTCATTACAGGAATGATGTGGAAGCTTTAGAGGGGGTGCAGAGGAGATTTACCAGGATGCTGCCTGGACTGGAGGGCAAGTCTTATGAGGAAAGGTTGAGGAAGCTAGGGCTTTTCTCATTGGAGCTAAGAAGGACAAGAGGTGACTTGATAGAGATGTACAAGATGATGAGAGGCATAGATAGAGTGGATAGCCAGAGACTTCTTCACAGGGCAGAAATGACTATTATAAGGGGACATAATTTTAAGGTGATTGGAGGAAGATGTAGGGGAGATGTCAGAGGTAGTTTCTTTACACAGAGAGTGGTGAGCGTGTGGAATGTGCTGCCGGCGGCTGTAGTGGAGTCAGATACATTAGGGACATTTAAGTGACTCTTGGATAGGCACATGGATGATAGTAAAATGTAGGGTATGCAGGGTAGCTTGATTTTAGGGTAGGATAAAAGGTCGGCACAACATTGTGGGCTGAAAGGCCTATACCGTGCTGTACTGTTCTAAGTTCTGTGCTCTATGTTCAGTTGCCATATTTGGTTTTGCAAATGTAGAGGAGCCCCAAACAATGTATAATTAATGAGCAGATACGTAATCAATTCACCAAGGTGCCTAAAAATAATAATAGGACAATTATATTTGGGTATTTTACCTACCACAATAATAATTGGGATAATCATAGTATAAAGTGCTTAGGGGGCAGATATCTTGAGATGAATACAGGAGAGATTTCCTATCCCAACATATAGATGGTCCAACAGGGATGATGCAGTGCTGGACTCAATTCTTGGGAACAAGCTGTACAGATTTTTGAGGCAACAGTGGAGACCGTTTTGGTGATAGCCACCACAACACCATACCAGGTAAGCTTATTATGGAAAAGGAGAATGTTGGTCTGCAAAAAGGTTTTGGATTTGGATAAGGAAGATTTTCTTAAAAACAGGATAGGATCTGGCCAAAATAGACTGGTAACAGCCACTTGAAGGTTAATTTGCAGCAAAACAATATGAGGGGTTCAAAAAGACAATGGGGGGTGTACAGGCCCAGCATGTTCCCTTTAGGGTGAAATTTAGCAGCAACAAGTTCAGAGAACCAGGGATGTCTAGTAATATTCATGACTAAATAAAATGAAAAGAGATGTATAATCAGTACAAAGGGAGCAAAACATTAGAGGCTCTTGAGATGTACAGAAAGAGCAGGGGGGAGCTCAAGTAAGTAATTAGGAGAGCAAGGACAGGACATGAAAAAATTCTGGCAGCAGGATTTGAGAGAATCACAAGATATTCTTTAAATATATCAAAGAGAAGAGAATAGCCAAGGAAAGTATAAGGCTCATTAGGGACCAAGGTCGAAATGTGCAGTCTAGGTGGATTAGCCATGGGAAATGCAGGGTTGCAGGGTTGGGGTAGGGGTGATGGCTCTGGGTGGGAGGCTCTTCGGAGGGTCAATGTGGACTTGATGGGCCGAATGGGCTACTTCCATACTGTAGAGATTCTATGATTCGATGATTCTTCTATGAAATCTGTGTGTGAAATCAGAGGACATTAGTAGAGAGTTAATAGGTACTTCACATTTGTCTTTACTTAGGAGAAATCCCAAGGCCCAGATTATTAGCATACCAGGTTGCTGTGAGAGAGAAGGGAGGAAATAACAAGGTCCCTGACCCAATTTTTTAAGTTGTCTCTGGTCACAAGGCAGGTGCCAGTGGACGGGAGGACAGCTGATATGGTTCCACTTTGCAAGAAGGGTGTAGAAATGGAGCAGAAAACTCTTGACAAGTAATTCTAATATCAGCGGTAGGGCAACTGTTGGAAAAAGTACTGAGGGAGAAAATTAATTTCCATTTCGAAAGGCATGGATTGATCAGGCATAGTCAGTGCAGCTTGGTCAGAGAGCGGTCATTCCTAATAAATCTGGTGGAATTTTTCAAGGAGGTGACTAAGTATGTAGATGAGGGTAGGGCAGTTGATGTATGGCAGTCTATATGGATTTCAGCAAGGTCCCACATAGGTAACTGATAAAAGAAGTTGAAAACCCATGGGATCCAGGGTAACTTGGATCCACAATTGTCTTCCTGGCAGGAGACAGAGAATCATAGAACCCCTACAGTGTGGAAGCAGGCCATTTAGCCCATCAAGTCTTCATCAAACATCCAAACAACATTCCACCCAGACCCATCCCCCCTACCCTAACCTTGTAATCCCACATTTTCCATGGCTTAATACCGAGCCTACACATCTCTGGTCATTATAAACAATTTAGCATGGCCATTCCACCTAACTTGCACATTTTTGGACTGTGTAACATTTTTGTAGTGATTTGGAATGTTGTTGGCCAGGTGGATGTTGTTGAGTCTGTGATCCCTCATTAGGGTTGTTAATCTGTGCCAATCAGGAGCCCAGCTGACAGAAATAAACAGGAACCCCTAAAGTCTCCTCACTCTAGGGACTGACCTTGCTGGGTCAAGGTACATGTTGCATCAATAAAGGATGACTTGGTGACAGGATGCTGGTCTCTGTACAGTTATTTCAGGAGGAAACCAGAGCACCAGGAGGAAACCCATGCAGACATGGAGAGAATTTGCAAACTCCATGTGGACAGTCACCCAAAGTGTGCAATTGAACCTTGGTCCCTGGTGCTGTGAGGCAGCAGAGCTAACCACTGTGCCACCTCAAAGGGTGATGGTCGAAGGCTGATTGAATGCTTGGAGTCCAGTGGACAATGGCATAACTCAGGGATCACTGCTGGATCTCTTATTGTTTATGATATTGCAATAAATGATTGGCCAGGTGGCTTACAGTGAGGAAGACGATCTTAGGATACAGGTGGAGATTTAGAGGAGATGCACCAGGATGGTGCCTGGAATGGACCATCTTAGCTATGAAGAAAGGTTAGAAATGCTCAGGCTGTTTCTTTGCTGAATGTTGAAAGTAGACCTGATTGGGATGGATAAGATTGACAAGTGTGGACAGGGTGGATAGAAAGTAACAAATCAATAACAAGGGGTACACTGTTAAAATGAAAGACAGAAGGTTTAGAGACAATTTGAGGAAATGTTTTTGCACGCAGAGTGTGAAGGGGGTCTAGAATGCAATACCCAAGGGTTGTTGAGGCAGGTAACCTTGCAACCTTTAAAAAGTACTTGATGTGCACTTGAAGTGTCATAACATTCAAGACCATGGGTCTACTGCGTGCAAGTGGGATTAGTATAGGTAGTCATGAATGTTTGGTAGTATAAACTCAATGGACTGAAGGGCCTCTTAGGTACTCTGTGATTCCAAAATTCTATGGGGGGTCCACCAACTACAGTAGACGTTTAATCCTTGGTTGAGGAAAAAGAATTTCATGTTAGACGCACTCCTGTGGAATGTGACATCATCAGAACAAATGTGATGGAAGCAGAAACACTGAGAATGAAATGGAATCCTTGCAGGAAGCAGGGTGTGAAGAAGTGTAGTACATATAACTGTAGGAGTCAGTCGGTTGTAATTGAAGATGAAATTGAAATAACAAGTTCAAGAAAGGGTAGGAAAGAGTCTGAGATGGAGCAGGTGAAGGAGAGAGAAGGATGGAAATTGGAAGCAAAATTGAAGAACTTTTCTAATTCCAGATAAGAGTATGAAGTAGCACCAATGACATAAATTGATGTATCAGAATGTGTGGGGCCTATAACAACAAGGAATGAACCACATGATAAGACAGATGTAACACACACTCACGGCAACAACTTTGACCTGCAAAAAATTGAGATTGAGCTTGGCCAGACAGAGGAGGGTGGGAGTGGATGAGATCTCTTCTGACCTTTTTTTTCAGATAAAAAGCAGAAAGCCTTCAGACCATCCTGGTGGGGAATGGATGTGTAGAGGGTTTGCAAATTCGTTTTGAAGAGGAGATAGTTAGGACCAGAAAACTGGCAATTGTGGAACCAATGAAAAGTGTCAGAAGGATCATAGATGTGACCTCCTATTGAAAAAGGGAGTGAGGCAAAAAGTAGGTAACTGTAGGCTAATGAGCCTAACATCTGTTGTTGGTACGTTTTGGAATTGATTATTAAAGAAGTAGTTGTAGAACATTTGGAAAATCATAATCTAATCAAGCAGAGTCAGCATGGCTTCATGAAGGAGAAGTCATGTTGGAATAATTTATTAGAGTCTTTTGAGGAAGTCCCAAAGAAAGTGGATAGAGGGGAACCACTGGATGTGTTGTATTTGGACTTCCAGAAGGCATTCGGCAAAGTAGCTCACAAATGGTTGGGTCATAGAAGCCCACACTGTGGGAATTAGTACATTGGCATGGATCTCCATTTGGCTAATGAGCAAGAAATAGGAAGTGGGGATGAGGGATTCTTTTTCAGGTCAGAAACCATGACCAGTGTGGATCAGTGCTAGAGATATAACCGTTTACAATATATATTAATGACTTGGAGGAAGAAATAGGTAGAAGGGCAGATTGCAAGAGGGATACAAACAGTTTACAGAGAGAGAAGTGGGCAAAAAGTTGGCAAGTGGAGCACAATGTGGGAAAATTTTGGAACGGAAAACAAGACAATATTTTTTAAAAGGAGAAAAACTGCAGAAACCTACAACGCAAAGGGACTTGGGGGCACTTATATATGAAACCGAAAGCTAGCACCCGTGTGCAGCAGGTAATTAAAAAGGCTAATGGAATGTTGGTCTTTATTTGAGGGAGGAAGGGGGTTAAATATAGGAAAAATCTTATTGCTTCTGTGCAAGATGCTGGTGAGACCAAATCTGGAGTACTGAGATAGTAGGAATTGCAGATGCTGGAGAATCTGAGATAACAAGGTGTAGAGCTGGATGAACACAGCAGGCCAAGCAGCATCAGAGGAGCAGGAAGGCTGACATCTCGGGCCTAGACCCTTCTTCAGAAATTTATGGAGTTAATGGAGTTTAGAAGAATGAGAGGAGATTTCATTCAAACATATCAGATTCTTGGGGGTTTGACAAGGTAAATGCTGAGATGAGGTTTCCACCAGACTGCATAGTCATAGACTTAAGGGATGCCAATTTAAAGAACAAAGAAAATTACGGTGCACGAACAGGCCCTTCGGCCCTCCAAGCCTGCGCCGATCCAGAAACCCTATCTAAACCTGTCACCTATTTTCCAAGGATCTGTATCCCTCTGTTCCCTGCCCATTCATGAATCTGTCTAGGTACATTTTAAATGACGCTACCATGCCCGCCTCTAGCACCTCCGCTGGCAACGTGTTCCAGGCACCCACCACCCTCTGCATAAAGAACTTTCCACTTTTGCCCTCTCACCTTGAAATCGTGACTAGTAATTGAGTCCCCCACTCTGGGAAAAGCTTCTTGCTATCCACCCTGTCTATACCTCTCATGATTTTGTAGACCTCAATCAGGTCCTCCCTCAACCTCCGTCTCTCTAATGTAAATAATCCTAATCTACTCAACCTCTCTTCATAACTAGCACCCTCCATACCAGGCAACATCGTGGTGAACCTCCTCTGCACCCTCTCCAAAGCATCCACATCCTGTTGATAATTTGGCAACCAGAACTGTACGCAGTAATCCAAATGTGGTCAAACCAAGGTCCTAGACAACGGTAACATGACCTGTCAACTCTTGTACTCAATACCCCATCCAATGAATGAAAGCATGCCGTATGCCTTTTTGACCACTCTATCGACCTGCGTTACCACCTTCAGGGTACAATGGACCTCAACACCCAAATCTCTCTGTGCATCAATTTTCCCCAGGGCTTGTCCATGTACCGTATAGTTCGCTTTTGAATTGGATCTTCCAAAATGCATCATTTAAGATTAAGATGAGGAAGAATTTCTTCTCTGAGAGGGTTGAGAGTCTTTGGAGCTTCTTGCCACAAGAGAACTGTGCAGCAGAGTGCTTCAGTATAGTTAAGGCTGAGAAAGATTATTGAATAGTTGGGGAATCAAGGGTTATGGGAAAATTTGGGAAAATGGATGTGGAATGTCAGATCAGTCATGATCCTATTGAATGGCAGAGCAGCTCAAGGGGCTGAATGGCTTACTCCTGTTCCTATTTATTATGGTTTTATGGTCTTAAATGTAAATGGGAAGAGACTAGGCAAGGGGAGAGAAAACAGTCAAGATGGGAAGAAATAAATTCAGTGACAGGAATAGGCTGAAATGACCGATTTGAAAGATTATGAGTTGGGAAGCTCATAGCAAAAGGCCAGAGGAGGAGTCCAGTAGAGGACAGTATTGGAGATAGGCGAAAGGGTCTGTGTGATGGAGTGATGCCTCCTGTTCAGAGAAGCAGGCATGGAGGCGAAGGTGATGGAAGAAGAGTTAAGCATCATGTCATGCTCAAAACATTATTTTGTAAAACAATAAAGCTTAGTCCTTTGTTGAGTACAGATCATTAACATCAGAGTGAATACAGAATAAGAGGTGGAATTACACAAGGGGATAGAGTCAGAGGAAAGGGGGTTCAAGGAAGGATCTAGAGAGGTATCAGTGCCTGTGAATTGCTGGATTAACTTAATGTAATGCGACCATGCCTCCTGAGTTACCTGTTGACTGCAACATTCTCCACTTCATTCACTTCATTCCTGGCTCTTTCCAAGTGACTGTTACTGTGTGTGAACCTCAGCAGTGGATGTCCACAAGCTATTGATCTAGAGATGATAAGCAATATTTAATCTGTCTTTGTTGACTTGGCTCAATCATTGCCACTTTTTAACTACAGTGCAGTGCTGAGGGAATGCAACACAATTGGAGGTGCTGTCTTTCAGATGCAACATTAAATCAAAGTCCTTCTCCTCACTAAATGACACACAGTAGAATCTTGAAGATCTGCAGGCGAGTCTTCTCCAGTGTCTTGAATGATATTGTTCCTTCAACAAGCATCAATTAAATAGGCAATCCAATTATTGCGGTTTGTGGGAGCTTGCTATGCATTTATTGTCTCCTGTAACTCTTACATTACAACAGTGCATTCCACTTTAATAGCTGTAAAGTGTCCTGTGATGACTTGAGATCAGAAGAGGTGTATTTAAATACGTGTTCGTTATTTCCTAGTGAGATGCGAATTAAGGGGCATTAGTGTGGCTGACCACCTTATTCATGCCTAACTCACCTCATTAATATTCAGCTTCCTATTTTACAAAATATGCCAAACAAGCCAGACACTGAAAATTCTCAACATGGAGAACTTCATGTCAAACATTTTCAGTGTCTGGCTTGTTTGGCAGATGACAGCTGACTCTCACACTGATTTTCAAATTCCCTCTTTTTTTTAACCCCTTGATGACCTATTCATTTCTTACAATAGGATTGGTCCCAGGTTGTCAAAACCATCAGATTTAAATTTAATTGGGATTTGATATCTAGGGCCTGGTTTAAATTAATTGGTTAAATTTAAAAACCTGTTATATTGGTAAAAATGTTGCTTTGCCTGCTAACTGTATATAACTTTTTAATACAATGTTTCAATTACAAGAGCTCTCTGTGTATCTGCTGCTGCCTGTGAGCCTAAAAAATTTATCTTCTAAAGGGACCGCACATGCTGCTCCCTATCATTTTACGAACATCAAATTCTAATATCCTGCCTTCCAATCCACAAATACTCTACCCAACTTCGCAACACTACCACCAAGGCCTCTATAGGGAGGTATAATTCCAGGGTTTAAGGAGTAGGGAAGACAGTTGAAGGTTAAGTTCAATGTGATGTCTCTTAAGAGTGAGCTGTCGGGGTAGCGCTTGGTAAAAAAGAATATGAAGGTTCTGGGAAGGAGTGGGATACTTGTTGACCAGGCAGAGCCTGTGCTGACGGTGAGTTGCATTCAGCAACATCACTTGCCATTTTTGTCTTTGCTGGATAAAGTAAGAAGGAGGGGTTTGCAAACTGCAGATACATTGCATTTGCAATCATTTCTTCACGCATGTGTAATCCATACAGAGCAAATGTCCTGATGTGTCAAATGTTGGTCAAAGGTTATTTGCCCCAGGCCACTGGTCCTGGCTAAAAGAAGATGGACAGGTCAAGGAGGCGGGGACGAAGCTAGTAAAGGTTATATAGGTAGAGAGTTGGGATGGGGTTTGGTAAGTGAGGAGGAAGGGGCGGGTAGGTGGGAGGGAAGACGGGCAGATCAAGGAAGCGGGGATGAAGCTAGTGGAGGTGAGTGTAGATAGGAAGTGGGGGTTGGTCACTGAGGTGGGAGGAGTGGATAGGTGGGAGAGAAGACAGACAGATCAAGGAGGCGGGGACAAGAGGGAGGGCTGGTCTTGGGATGAGGTTGGGGGTGGGGAGATTTTGAAGCTTGCAAAGTCCACATTGAGACCATTGGGTTGTAGGGTTCCAAGGTGGAATATGAGGTGCTGTTCCTCCAGTTTTTGGGTGGCATCTTTGTGACACTGGAGGATGCCCAGGATGGATATGTCGTCCAGAGAGTGGGAGGAGGAGTTGAAGTGGTTCGCGACTGGGAGGTGTTGTTGTTTGTCGCGAACTGAGCGTAGATGCTCCACAAAGTGGTCTCCGAGCCTTCAAGCGGAGGCTCGGAGACCGCATTGTGGCAAGCGGAGGCTCGGAGACCGCTTTGTGGCAAGTGGAGGCTCGGAGGTCGCTTTGTGACAAGCAGATGCTCAGAGACCACTTTGTGAAGCACCTACGCTCAGTTCGTGACAAGCGACAACACCTCCCAGTCGCGAACCACTTCAACTCCTCCTCCCACTCCCTGGATGACATGTCCATGCTGGGCATCCCCCAGTGTCAAAACGATGCCACCCAAAAATTGGAGGAACAGCACCTCATATTCCACCTTGGAACCCTACAACCCAATGGTCTCAACGTGGACTTTATGAGCTTCAAAAACTCCCCACCCACAACCTCATCCCAAAACCAGCCCTCCCTCTCGTCCCCGCCTCCTTGCCCTGTCCGTCTGCTCTCTCACTCATCTGTTCCTCCCACCTCACTGACCAACCCCTACCCCAACTCCCTACCTACACTCACCTTTACTAGCTTCATCCCCGCGTCCTTGACCTGTCCATCTTCTCTCCACCTATCTGTTCCACTATCCACCTTCTATCACCACCTCCCCCTCTCTCTATTTATTTCAGAGCCCCCTTCCCCTCCCCCATTTCTGAAGAAGGGTCCTGACCTGCAACGTCAGCTTTCCTGCCCCTCTGATGCTGCCTGGCATGCTGTGTTCACCCAGTTCCACACCTTGTTATCTCAGACTCCAGCATCGGCAGTTCCTACTAACTCTGATTATCATCTCCGTGATGTAGACATTAGCAGCAAAGACTTCAAAATAGGCAATCCTGGGCAAAAGTATCCCAAAACTTGTGCAAGTTCCAAAGGTGCTATGGGAGATGGGGAATATTGCTTCATAATCTATCATGTAAGTGTGACGATGAACCCTACTGAATGCAACGATAAGTTTCATGGTTGATGTGAGTCGAGGGTGGGAAGGGGGTCAGAGCAAAGTGGGCACTGTGTAATGTGTTGGTCACTCAGCCACTGCGCTGCAACCAGAATTGTGGTGGAGCAGACGGGAATAGAATTGGACAAAGGGCCACCTAGAGGTGGTGTTGGTAATTAATGAAGGGACTATGGTAAGATATAATGAGAAATCTCGTAGGGTCTTCACAGAATACAGAATCCCTACAGTGTGGAAACAGGCTCTTTGGCCCAACAAGTCCACACTGACCCTCAGAGCATCCCACCCAGACCCATCCCCCATAACCCACCTAATCTATACATTCCTGGACACTATGGGCAATTTAGCATGGCCAATCCACCTAACCTGCACATCTTTGGACTATAGGAGGAAACTGGAGCACCTGGAGGAAACCCATGCAGACACGGGGAGAACATGCAAACTCCACACAGACAGTCGCCCGAAGGTGGAATCAAGCCCGGCACTGTGAGGCAGCAGTGCTAACTACTGAGCCACTGTGCCGCCCCAGATGGTGACACACCCTCTAAAAAACTCAACACAACTTGCACTGAACTAAAAATGTAAGATTCAATCTCAGGTATTCAACGAAATGACAGTGGTCAGACTACAGAGCATTCACATTGGCAGTGCTGTTGTAATGGCAAATGACTGATTGAAAGCAGAGGGTCTGGATAAGTAGAGATAACAAACATGGGGCTGGATGAACACAGCAGGTCAAGCAGCATCATAGGAGCAGGAAAACTTGACGTTTCAGGCCGAAACCCTTCATCAGAGATGGGGGAGGGGAAGAGGGTTCTGAAATAAATAGGGAGAGAGGGGGAGGCGGATAGAGGATGGATAGAGGAGAGGATAGGTGGAGAGGAGGCAGACAAGTCAAAGAGGCGGGGATGGAGCCAGTAAAGGTGAGTGTAGGTAGAGGGGTGAGGAGGAGATAGGTCAGTCCAGGGAGGACGGACAGGTCAAGGGGGTGGGATGATGTTAGTAGATAGGAGATGGGGGTGTGGCTTGAGGTGAGAGGAAAAACAGGTTATGGAGGTGGAGATGAGCTGGGCTGGTTTTGGGATGCGGTTGGGGGAGGGGAGATTTTGAAGCTTGTGAAATCCACATTGATGCCATTGGGCTGCAGGGTTCCCAGGCTGAATATGATTTGCTGTTCCTGCAGCCTTCGGGTGGCATCACTGTGGCATTGTAGGAGGCCCAGGATGGACATGTCATCTGAGGAATGGGAGGGGGAGTTGAAATCGTTTGCGACTGGGAGGTGTAGTTGTTTGTTGCGAACTGAGCGCAGGTGTTCTGCAAAGCGGTCCCCAAGCCTCCGCTTGGTTTCCCCGATGTAGAGGAAGCCACAACGGGTACAGCGGATGCAGTATACCACATTGGCAGATGTGCAGGTGAACATCTGCCTGATGTGGAAAGTCTTCTTGGGGCCTGGGATTGGGGTGAGGGAGGAGGTGTGGGGGCAGGTGTAGCACTTCCTGCGGTTACAAGGAAAAGTGCCAGGTGTGGTGGGGCTGAAGGGGAGTGTGGAGCGGACAAGGGAGTCACGGAGGGAGTGGTCCCTCCGGAAGGCAGATAAGGGTGGGGAGGGAAACTTTGTTTGGATGGCAAGCTGTAACTATGTGGTGCCATAGGACTCAGTTCTTGAACCTCCCTTCTTCATTCATGGGATGAGGGTATCACTGGCCAGGCAGCACTTACTGCCCATCCCTAATTGCCCAGAGGGCAGTTCAGAATCAACCACATCGCTGTGGGTCTGGAATCACATATAGGCCAGACCAGGTGAGGATGGCACTGGATTCATGGTCATCATTGGACTCTTAATTCCAGATATTTATTGAATTCAAATTCTACCATCTGCCAGGCAGGATTCAAACTCAGGTCTTCAGGACATATCTGGGTCTCTGGTTAACAGTCCAGTGACAATATCACTAGGCCATTGCCTCCCTGACTATTTACCTCAACTATTTACAATCTATATAAATGATCTGCAAGCAGGGACAGACTGTAACATAGCAAAGCTCGTAGATTATACCAAAATAGGTGAGAAAGCAGGCAGTGATGAGGAGGTAAGAGTTTAAAAATGGATGTTGATAGGCTTGGAGAATGTGCCAGAATCCGGCAGGTGGAGTTTAATGTTGGTAAGCGCATTGTTGTCCATTTTGCCCAGAAAAACAAAAGGGCAAATTAATTTTTAAAATGGGAAGCAGATTCAAAATACAACAGCGCAAGGGAATCTGGGCATCCTTATGCATGAATCACAGAAAGTGGGTATGCAGCAACAGCACATAATCAGAAAGCAAATGGAATCCTGGCATTTATTGCAAAAGAACTGGATTATAAAAATAAAGAAGTGTTACTACAATTATGCAAGGCTCTGGTGATACCACACTTGGAATACTGTGTCCAATTCTGGTCTCCTTACTAAAGGAAGGATATGGTGGCTCTGGAGACAGTTCTCCTGTCACCATCATGGCGTCACTTGTGTTTTGACACAAGCCTAGGAAAAGTCGGGAATATCACTGTTGAGTTGAAAATCTATTTTTGTGAGTTATTCATAAAGCAGAAAGCATCCTGAACAATCTGATCCAGCTTTAGTATTGTAGGGAGCATTAGTTACACTGCATTCCACCATTGCCTCTGTAAATCACTAAGACTTTACACTCTCCTGGATCGTTGCAGACAGGTACTTTGATCTTCGCTGTAGTTTAATCCGAGTCCCCCTTTACATTGTGCCGCTTGGTAGATTCCAGAATGAGACGGTCAAATTACTGAGCATGTGTGACCTAGTGCTGAGCTGTGATGTTGTTATTCGAGGAGTTAATGTGAAGTGGGCCTCGGAGCAGGACTGCATATAGGCAGCAGATGCGGTTTTCTCAATACGCTTGGGAAGTAAGTTGCTTTGTTTCTCTGAACATCGCTGTCTTGAGTGATTAGGAAGTGAATATTATGGCCGTTCTCTTTTCCTACAGTGAATGCATTGCATTTATCATATCATTTGCAGTTAAGATATTACGAAAAACAGTTGTTCAGGCAGGAACCATTCTTTATGAAGAAGGGTCCGGATCCGAAACGTCAGCTTTCCTGTTCCTCTGATGCTGTCTGACCTGCTGTGTTTCTCCAGCTCCACACCTTATTATCACCATTCTTGGTGTTCTGGTTATGTAAACGGTGCGGTGTAATGGATGCTAGCTGTGTGTCAGTATAACTGTAGTAGCTTACAGTAATACCGAGTCTGCTGCTGGGGAAGGTTGCTAAATTGCTGCGGATGGCAAGTACTTCTGTACGATTAGAACTGTCTGCTGTAATTAGGTGGCTATATTTGAACAGAGCCTGTGGTTTGTAGTGATGTACAGCATCCTAACTCAGAGCCCCTTGATCGAGTGAAATATCTTCAGCTGTGCATTGACTGAATGTACACAGATGTCATCAACAATTTGTCCATGGGCACAGAAATCTTTGAGCGCCATTAGGGCGTAAAATTCTCTAGAGCAAGCATACAAGAGAAGAGATAGCAAGAACTGCAAATGCTGGAGTCAGAAACAACAGTGTGGAGCTGGAGGAACACTGCAAGCAAATCAGCATTAGAGGAGCAGGAAAGTTGATATTTCGGGTCGGGACCCCTTTCTGAAGAAGGGCCCCGGCCTGAAACGTCAACTTTCCTGCTGCGCTGATTCACGGGAGGAGATTGTGATCGATGTACCGTTTGATTCATAACTGCATATTTTGAATTTTCAAAATATTTTAGCACTTTAAATCATATGTAGTGCCACATTAAGGTGTTGAAATTGTACATTGGATTACAGTAGAAAATCTCCGGACTTGTTGAACACTGCAATACTACAAAAGCAATTAAGATGCGAATAGTTATGTGTGAAATGCAAGACATTATCTCTAATAATTGCCCAGACTGTGCATGAAGAAAACTAATTAGATGGAAAGCTATTTTTGTGGATGTACATTTTCAGTGTTTCTGGCATTGTATGTTATTTGAAAGTTTGATTCAATGACTAAGGGGTGACCTTTATAGAGGTTTAAGGAATCGTGAGGGACGTGGTAGGGCGAATAGGCGAGGTCTTTTCTCAGGGTAGGGGAGTCCAAATCTAGAGGGTATAGGTTTAAGGTGAGAGAGTAAAGGTATAAAATTGACCTGAGGGGCAAATATTTCATTCAGAGGGTGGTGTATGTATAGAATATGCTGCCAGAGGAGGTAGTGGAGGGCTGTACAATTGCAACGTTTAAAAGGCACCTGAATGAATACATGAATAGAACAGGTTTAGAGGGATGTGGGCCAAATACTGGCAAATGGGACTAGATCAGTTTAGGGTATCGGCGCGGATGAGTTGAACTAAAGGATTTGTTTCCATGCTGTGTTACCCAATG
The DNA here is from genome assembly GCA_024137785.1 of Ginglymostoma cirratum. Taxonomy (NCBI): domain Eukaryota; kingdom Metazoa; phylum Chordata; class Chondrichthyes; order Orectolobiformes; family Ginglymostomatidae; genus Ginglymostoma; species Ginglymostoma cirratum. The sequence goes on along the minus strand of JAHRHZ010000052.1, from coordinate 376,908 downwards.
ACTCTATGACCTACAAAACCAGCAATGCCTCATAGGATTTCAGCAAACCAGCTTCTGATTGAATCTTCAAGAGGTAAAATCATGCCAGCACCTCCATGAAAAATGGAAAAGTGCTTTTTGTGAGCCAAATACTTGAAATTTTGCAAAATCCTTACAGTAAATGTTCACATGTTTGTGACCTTGGGAGTGGTTGAGGTGAGGAAAAGGGACCAGCCTGTTTTTTTACCTTTATAGTTTTCCTGTAATTCTGTTGAGGGACATCATGGGGGAAAAATACATTTCTGTTTTTGCCCAATGCCAACACAAGTGTAGTGTTCTGAGGAATATGGGCAGCAACCAGGGCCACTGTTTAAAATTTAAAGTGATTAATATTGAGTGGTACGGATTAGTCTCATACTTAAAATTGGCTCCTATTTGAACTTTTCTAATTTACTTATTAACCCTCAAATGACTATCCTTTTTATTTGTCGATCAAACTATAAACAAATGCATGAATGATCATGAATAACAAGGCGACGCTTGGGCAACTAGATTACTAAGTCACCTGATTTTTGTTTAGCACATACAACATGGAATATGTGACAGGAGCAGACTCTTTGGCCCACCAGGTCTGTGCCAACCCTGATGCCATTCTGATTTAAGCGTGTACAAAGCATTCATTGTATTTGGCAAAATTATTCATTGAACTATTGTGTTTTTAAATTTTGCTTGAGCCAAGGATTTAGACTTCATTTATTTTTTGTGGTATACTTTTGATGATATGGTGAAGTGGTATAACAGAACTATGCAGAGTAATTTATTCCCTTCATAATTTCATTTACCGTTGCTGTTGAAACACTTCAGAAAAAGTACATTTGCTCAAAAGCTGCTGATCAAGTATGTGTAGAATAATAATTGTCTAATTAAATTATTAGTAAGTGGCATTGAATTTCTTTTATTCAGTTACAAGGTGTGAATGCTATTGGCTGGGCCAGCATTTATTGCCTGTCCCTAATTTCCCTTGAGATTGTGATGGTGAGCTGACTTGGGGTGCTATTGGGGGGCAGTTCCAGGATTTTGACCCAGCGACACTGTAGGAATGATAATGTTTTTTCAAGTAAGGGCGGTGCGTGGCTTGAGGGGAAGTTATAGTTGGTGTTCTCACATATCTGTTGCTCTTGTTCTTTTGAGGTGGTAGTGATCGTGGGTTTGGAAGGTGCTTTTGAAGGAGCCTTGGTGAGTTGCTGCGGTATACACTGCTGATACTGGAAGGTGGAGTGCTGATAAAGTGGGCTACTTTATCCTGGATGGTGCTGAGTTCTTTGCATTATTCACCTTTAATATATTAGAGATGGTGAAGATGTTTCCTGATACCTGGATGAGAATGTGTGGTTTAAAATATTTCGCTTCATTTATTTCTTCATTCTCTTATCTAGGCTGAGGGGCATTGCTTTTAAACTTTGCTGTTACAAAATTGTTACATTTAAATGATTTTGCACCTCCTCAAACTCAGTTTTTCAGATGGATTGTGTTGTATAATAGTTCAGTCAGTGAAATGTAATCTTAAGTTTCAGATGGACCTCATAGTATGAAATTATGGAAGACTGTTTCAGAACATCTTGACCTTGAAAGGTGAAACCACTACTTGATTTAAGTCATGAAAAATTGACCCTGGTACAGTGGGGAAGAGATGTCTGAGACTGGATTTACAACATATGACAGAGAAGAGAAACGTTAATCTGCATCTAACTCATGTTGTGCCTGACCCAGGAGTCATAGAGTCAGATGTACAGCATGGAAACAGATTCTTTGGTCCAACTCGTCCATGCCAGTGTCCTACACACCAATGTGATTTCTTGTCTCCAGCAGAGTGTGTTACTTGATGCGTCAATGTTCATGTTAATCCTTGTAACAAAAGAAACTGGGCTTGAATGTTGTGGTATCAAAGAATCCAACAGATGTATATTACAACTGTTATATACAAATACTACATTCACTGTGTTAAATTATTCAATTACAGTTGATCAGCGATGAGTAGCATGTACCTCGTAGCATGTCATGCTTCAAGTGATCTAAGATAAGGTGGCTTATGACACCCTCAGGTCACGTGTTTTGATGCAGTGACGATGCCATTGACATGACTCTTTAAAGCTTAGTGACATACTTTGTTGCTTAAAGATATACTGACAAACCAATCGTGAGACATAACATTGATCCTGGGTGTCAATTATTAGAACATTTTCTACCTTGTGAAACTTTTACTTTGACTTCAAAACAGTAAAATTACATCTTCACTTTTCAGAACTTTAAAGCTCATCAGCTTGATGAGCAAGATCATATGTAACTTCTTGACTGCTTTAAAACCTGCAGAGCAGCATAAACCAAAAACAAAGATATCATTGCATCATTTATACAATGTGATAAGCCAAAAATGATACATGATTATTCTGCTCTGCCTTCTTAACTAAATAATAATTTGCCAAGCATGTAGTCATGAAGATAGTGCCTCAGAAAACAACCTGTCGTTAATCCAAAATGATTACCCGACCTTCTTTACTCCACAGAAGCTGCCCCATTGATTCCAGCATTTACTCTTCCAATGTTAGGCCCCCAGAATAACCTTTATTATGAAATTAGTTATTGCAATTTTATTTCTATTTGGCTGCTCACAGGATGACTTGCAGTATGTGAAAGATTTTTCTCAAACGTATTGATCTCTTTAGGTTTAAAGAGTAATTTTTTTGGCTCCGGTTACACAATACTGTCACACAGATCCTAGAACATAGAACAGTACAGCATAGTACAGGTCCTTTTGGCCCACTATGTTATGCCAACCTATTATCCTACTCTAAGATCAAACTATCCTGCATACCCTACATTTTGCTATCATCCATGTATCTATCCAAGGGTCGCTTATATCTGCTTGCAGATGTAGTATACATTTAATCTGAATCAAAAAGCCTGATTGTTGTAGCCCAAAGAGAAATTTTCATTCTATTTAACCTGAATGTAGCTCGACCCTTGTGTTTCCACCACATGTGTTTAATGTTAGTGTGAAATGGAATCACACCTGTAGGTCGAGCAGATTCTGTTATGTCAGCCAATTCTTTCGTGGCATTGCTTTTAAACAGAGGCATTTATCTTTGGTTTATCTTCAAAATGTCTTGACTATTTCCAACTGATCATGCGCACAACTGCACAGGGAAAATGTTTTGTGAAATGGTGTTTCTGGTGTCTGTTGACTGGTAGGCTACCACAGGATTGGTACTAGGACCCCAGCTGTTCTCAATGTATGTTGATGATTTAGATGAGGGAACTAAATGTACTATCTCAAAATTTGCAGATGACACAAAGCTGGGTTGAAGGATTAGCTGTGAGGAGGATGCAGGGATGTTGCACTGTGATTTGGACAGGCTGTGTGACTTGGACAAACGCATGGCAGAGGGAGTATAATGTGGATAAATGTGAGGTTATCCACTTTGGTAATAAAGATAGGAAGGCAGATTATTATTTGGCTGTAAATTGCGGGAGTAAATGTTCAAAAGGATGGGCGGCAGGGTGGCTCAGTGGTTAGCAAAGTTGCCTCACAGTGCTAGGGACCTGGGTTCAATTCCACCCTCAGGCGACTGTGCAAACTCCACACAGACATTCTCCCCGTGTCTGCGTGGGTTTCCTCCGGGTGTTCCGGTTTCCTCCCACACTCCAAAGATGTGCAGGTTAGGTTGTTTGGCCATGCTAAATTGCCCATTGTGTTCAGGGGTGTGTATATTACGTGAGTTATAGGGGAATGGGTCTGTGTAGGATGCTGTGAGGGTCAGTGTGGAATTGTTGGGCTGAAGGGCCTGTATGAAAGATGGATCCTGTGTAGAAATGGGAACTGGTTCTTTGTCCCTGTGTGCAAAGTAACCTGGCATGAGCAAGTCAACGGCGTGCCTGACTCCAAAGTGAAGACTTGAGGGCTAAGCAATAGCAAGAACTGCAGGAGGTCTGCTGGAGTCAGAGTTAAAACAGTGTGGAGCTGGACAAACACAGCAGGTCAGGCAGCATCAGAGGAGCAGGAAAGTCAATGTTTCAGCTTTACACACTTCTTCAGGACTGGGGAGGGGGAAGGGAGCTTGGAAATACGTGGGGGGTTGACGCTGGCGAAGGTAGGTGGGAAAGTGAAGGTGGATACAGGTAGGAGGTAGAGGAGATTGGTCTCTGGGAAGGGTGGAGTGGATAAGTGAGAAAGAAGATGGACAAGTCGTATCAGGTCAAGGAGGCAGGGATGAGAAGAAAGGTTGGATATGGGAAGATGCCAAGAGTTGGGGAGATTTTGAAAGTGATGAATTCTATGTTGAGACCATCGGGCTGTAAGTTCCCAAGTTGGAATACGAGGTGTTGTTCCTCCAGTTTGCATGTGGCATCGTTATGATACTGGATGGACATGTCACGAAGGGAGTGGGAGGGGGGAGTTAAAATGTTTGGCAACCAAAAGATGATGTTGATTATAACGTACAGCATGCAGATGCTCCACGAATCAGTTACCGAGTCTGCGCTTGGTCTCACCGATTGTAGAGGAGACCACGTCAGAAGCACTGGGTACGGTAGACCAGGTTGGAGGATGTACAGGTGAATTCCTGTCGGTTTGCAAACATTGTTTGGGGCTTTGGGCGGAGGTGAGGGGGGGAGGTGTAGGGACAGGTGTAACACCTCCTGCGTTTGCAAGGGAAGGTGAAGGGTGTGGTGGGGTTGGTGGGGTGTGTGGAGCGGACTTGCGGAGTGAGCAGTCCCTACGAAAGGCAGATATGGATGGGGAGGGAAATATCTCTTTGGTGGTGGGGTCGGTTTGTAGGTGGCAGAAGTGACAGAGGATAATGCAGTGGGGTGAGTATGTGATGACTGGGGATCTTTGTCCTTATTTTTGATGGGGGGGTAGGGGATTTGAGGACAGAAGTGTGGGAAACACAAGAGATATGGTTGAGGGCATTATGAATCAACGAAGTGGGAAGTTGGGGTCGTTGAGTTAGGAAGACATCTGGGATGTCCAGGAATGGAATGCTCCATCTTGGGAGCAGATGCAGAGGAATTGGGAGCAAGGGACCGCATTCTTGCAGGAGGGTGGGTGAGAGGAGGTGTAGTTGAGGTAGCTATGGGAGTTGGTGAGTTTGAAATAGATGTTGGTGCTGAGATGGTTACCGGAGGTTACCTGAGAAGTCCAGGAAGGGAAGGGAGGTGTTGGAGCTGGTCCAGGTGAATTTGAGGTTGGGGTGAAAGGATTGGTAAAGTCGATGAACTATTCAGGCTTCTCATGGGAGCACCAGGTAGCGCTGACACAGTCATCAATGTAGCGGAGGAAGAGGTGAGGGATGATGCCAGTGTAACTGCAGAAGAGGGTGTAATGCACGTATCCTATGAAGAGGCAGGCATAGCTTGAACCCATACAAGTGCCCATAGCCACCCTCTAGTTTCTAGGAAGTAGGAGGAGTTAAAGGAAGAGTTGTTGAGGGTTTCTACCGCCCATTTCTGTCTCCTTCCCAAAATCCACAAACCTGACAACCCCAGTTGATCCATTGTCTCTGCCTGCTCCTGCTCCTGCTCCTGCTCCTGCCCCTGCCCCTGCCCCACTGAACTTATCTCCACTTACCTCAACTCTGTTCGTTCTTAGGGTCCAGGAACTTTCCACCTACTTTCAGGACACTACCGACACCCTCCACATCCTCCAAGACTTTCAGTTCCCCAGCCCCCAACACCTCATATTCACCATGGACATTCAGTCCCTGTACACCTGTATCCCCCATGCAGATAGCCTAAAAGCCTTCTGCTTTTTCCTGTCCTGCAGGCTCAACCAGTCCCCCTCCACTGATACCCTCATCTGCTTAACAGAACTTGTCCTTACCCTCAACAACTTTTCATTTAACTCCTCTCACTTCCTACAAACTAAAGATGTGGCTATGGACACCCATATGGTTCCGAGCTGTGCCTCCCTCTTCGTAGAATACGTGGAACGGACCCTCATCTGCTGTTACATTGGCACCATCCCTCAACTCTTCCTCTGCTACATTGATGACTGTATTGGCGCTGCCTCATGCTCCCATGAGAAACCTGAATAGTTCATCAAATTTTACCAACACCTTTCACCCCAACCTCAAATTCGCCTGGATCATTTCTGACACCTATCCCCTTCCTGGACCTCTCCGTCTCAGCACCAACACCTATTTCAAACCTGCCGACTCCCATAACTATCTCAACTACACCTCCTCTCTCACACCCTTATGCAAGAATGCGATCCCTTACTCCCAATTTCCTCCACCTCTGCCGCATCCGCTCCCAAGATGGAATGTTCTACTTCCGCGCGTCCCAGATGTCCTCCTACGTCAAGGACTGTAACATCCCCCCCCCCCCCTCCCCTGTTGATTCATAATGCCCTCAACCACATCTCTTGCATTTCCTGCACTCCGTGACTCTTGTACGCTCCACGCTCCCCACCAACCCTACCACACCCAGTATCTTTCCCTGCAACCACAGGAGGTGCAACACCTGGCCCTACAGCTCCCCTCTCACCTCCGTCCAAAGTCCCAATCTTTCCAAATCTGACTGGGATTCATCTGAACATACTCCCACCTGGTCTGCTGTATCCATTGCTCCTGATGTGGTCTCCTCTACATCGGTGAGACCAAGCACAGACTCGGTGACTCATGCGCAGAGCATCTGCGCTCTGTACGCTATAATCAACATCACCTTCCGGTTGCCAACCATTTTTAACTCCCTCTGCCCCCGCCCCCACCCCCACCCCCTCCCACTCCCACTCCCTTGCTGACATGCCCATACAGAGCCTCCTGTAATGTCACAATGACACCACATGGAATCTGGAGGAACAACACCTTGTATTCCACCTCAGGAGCTTACAGCCTGATGGTCTCAAGATAGAATTCACCGCTTTCCAAATCTCCTCAGTCCTGGCATCATCCCATGTCCAACCCTCCCTCTCATCCCTGTCTCCTTGACCTGACACAGCCTGTCCATCTTTTTTCTGTCTCCTATCCGCCCCACCCTTCCCACTGACCAATCTCCACTACCCCCTACCTGCATCCACCTTCAGTATCCCACCTACCTTCACCCAGTGTCAACCCCCCATTTATTTCTGAGCTCCCTTCCCCCTCCCCAGTCCTGATGAAGTGTGTAAACCTGAAACGTCAACTTTCCTGCTCCTCTGATGCTGCCTGACCTGCTGTGTTTGTCTAGCTCCACGCTGTGTTGCTCTGAGGGCTGAATTGAATTCCAAGATCAGTCATGGTATAGGTAGACATTTCTCAGTTTGGAGGTGAGTTGAAAGTGGTGTTCCCCAGGGATCAGTTTTGGAATCTTTTTCTGATTTGCAGAAATGATTTAGAATTGGGTGTTGAGGCCAAAATCTCTAAATTTGCAAATGATATGAAGTGAAGGAGAATAGTGAATTGTGATGATGCCGAGCAACTTCAGAGCGATGTAGACAAGTGGCCAAATGGGCAGATACCTGACAAATGAATTTCAATGCAGAGAAATGTGGGTTAAAGCGTTTTAGTAGAAGAAACACATTGAGACAATATTGTCTCAATTGTACAATTTTGAGGGGAGTACAGGAGCAGAGGGACCTGGGGTTTCATGTGCATGATTCTCTGAAAGTGGCTAGGCAAGTTGAAGCAGTTGTTAAGAAGGCTTAAGGGCTCCTTGGGTTTATAAGTAGAGGCATAGAGTGTAAAAGCAAGGAAATGAAGCTATACCTGTACAAATCATTGGTCAGACCACATTTGTAGTATTGTGTTCAGTTCTTTATTTAAGGAAGGATGTTAAAACCCTGGAGAGGGAAATCTGCCATCCTCACCTGGTCTGTCCTGCATGTGACTCCAGACCCACAGTAATATAGTTTGTCTCTTAACTGCCATCTGAAATGGCCTAGCAAACAATGAAGTCTCATCAAGGAAATGAAACCATTTCGACCAATTGGCATGGACCTAGGCACGGGAAAAGACTGGCAGAACCAACCTTGTCGATACTGCAAAGTCCTTCTCACTGAGATCTACGGGCTAGTGCCAAAATTGGGAGACCTATCTCTCAAACTAGTCATGTAACAATTTAAAGTACTCATACTCACAGAATCATATCTTACAATGTCCCAGAAATCACCATCACCGTCCCTGGATATGTCCTGTCCCTACAGCAGGGCAGACCCAGCAGAGGTAGCAGCACAGTGGTATATTGTCTGGCGAAAGGTGCTCTTCAAGTCCTCAACATTGACTGTGGACCCATGAAGTCTCATGGCGTCAGGTTAAATTTGGGCAAGGAAACCTCCTGCTCATTATCATGTACCATTCTCCCTCCAGTAATGAGTCTCTAAAAGAACAGTGCACTGTTCACTCTCATGGACAGATGCACTTGCAGCTGGCAGATTGGTAAGGATGCAAGTACGTTTTTCTCTTTGTTGCTTCTCTCACCACCTGCCGCTGAACCAGCCTGGCAGCTATGTTCTTCAGGACCCTTCATGCTGAACGACACTTGGAGGAAGCACTGAGGGTAGCAAGGGTGTAAAATGTACTCTCGGTGGGGGATTTCAATGTCTACCACCAAAAGTGGCTCAGCAGCAACGTGACTAATTGAGCTGGTTGGATCCTAAAGGACATAGCTGCTTGACTGGGTCAGTGGCAGGTGGTGAGAGAACTAATGAATGGGAAAAACATACTTGACATCATCCCTATCAATCTACAAGCTGCAGATGCATCAGCCCATGACGGTATCGGCATGAGTGACCACTGCACAGCCCTCGTGGAGATGAAATCCCACCTTCACATTAACAATAACCTCCGTTGTGTTGTGTTGCACTATCACCAAGCTAAATGGGACAGACTTCAAACAGGTCTAGCAATTACAGACTGGGCATCCGTGACACGTCGTGGCCATCAACAGCAACAGCACGACACAATTTGCAATCTCACGGCCCGGCGTATCCCCCACTCAATCATTACCATCAAGTAGGATCAACCCTGGTTCAATGGAGATTGCAGGAGGACGTGCCAGGAGCGGCACCAGGCATACCTAAAAATGAGGTGTCCACACGGGACTACTTGTATGCTCAACAGCATAAGCAGCAAGTGATAGAGCTAAGTGAGTCCATAGCCAACAGATCAGATCTAAGCTCTGCAGTCCTGCTACATCCAGTCATGGATGGTGGTGGACAGTTAAATAACTCATTGCAGAAGGAGGCTCCACAAATACCCACATCGTCAATGATATAAGAGCCCAACATCAGTGCAAAAGAACTAAGGCTGAAGTATTTGCAGCAATCTTCAGCCAGAATTGCTGAGTGGATGATCCATCTTAGCTGCCCCAGTAATTTCCAGCATCACAGATTCCAGACTTTAGCCAATTCAGTTCACTCTGTGCAATATCAAGAATGGTCGAAGGCACTGGATCGTGCAAAGGCTATGGGCCCTGACAATATTTCAGTAATAGTACTGAAGACTTGTGGTCTAGACTGTTCCTCTAACTAATGCTACAGTACAACACTAGCATCCACTTGACAATGTGGAAGATTGCCCATATGTGTCCTGTACATAAAAAAAATTTGCCAAACAAATCCAACCCAGCCATTTACCGCCCCATCAGTCTCCTCTCAATCATCAGTAAAGTGATGGAATATGTCATCAGCGGTACTATCAAACAGCACCTGCTCAATGACACCCAATTTGGGTTACACTAGGGCCACTCAGCTCCTGACCTCATTACAAACTTGGTTCAAACAAGGACAAAAGAGCTGAATTCCAAAAGTGCAGTGAGAGTGGCAGCCCTTGATTTCAAGGCCACATTCAACTGAGCATGCTATCAAGGAGCCCTGGTGAAACTGGAATCAATGGGTACTGGGACAAACTCTCCACTGGTTGGAATCATACATGGCACATAAGATGGTTGTGGTTGTTCAATGTCAGTCATCTGAGCTCTAGGATATCTCTGTAGGAGTTCCTAGTGTCCATCCATCTTCAGCTGCTTCATCAATGACGTTCCCTCCATCATAAAATCAAAAGAGGGGATGTGCAATCATCATTTAAGCAATGTTCGGCACAATTCATGACTCCTCTGATACAGAAGTAGTCCATGTTTAAATGCAACCAGATATGGACAGAATCCAGGCTTAGGCTGACAAGTGGCAAGTAATATTTGTGCCACTCAAGTGCCAGGCAATGACCATCACCAATTCCCCTTCCAGTCAGTGCTGTTACAATACTGAATATCCCACTTTCAACATCCTTGGGGTTACCATTCACAAGAACCTCAACTGGACTTGCAACGTAAATACAGTGGCTACAAAGAGCAGGTCTGAGGCTAGGAATGCTGTGGTGAGTAACTTGCCTCCTGACACCAGCAGTCCGCTGTCTATAAGGAATAAGTCCCGGAGTGTGATGGAATTTAGTAACTAATTTTAAACAAGAACAAAGGACATTGCTGACTCCAGAGGTGAAACACAATCCTTAGATTCCAGTTCATAGCCTCCAATATCCACAACCCAGATGGTTTGCCAACAATATGGTCCTTTTCAAGTTAACCATACCAAATGAAAACTGTAATCCAGTACTGACTTTTAAATACCAAACAGTATGAGGTTCTTATCATCTGTATGGAGGAGGGCAAAGTCTACAGTGATGAGAAACTGATAAATGCAAATTCTCAGGAGGTCATTCGAGGGATTTGGGGTGTAGGATGTGAAAGGACAGTATAGTCAGGGGGACAAAAGCAGAATAAGACGTATGTGTGTAAGAAATCATATTGTTATGTCTCTTCTCTGCAAAGAGTCTTTTTTTTAAAAATCATTTTGAGGTCAAGCTGTGAAATCCCAGAATTCCAGTACAAACCTTGGTAAACAATCAGAAATTTCCCACACATAAGTCACTACGCAATGATTCATGTAAAGCCCAGATCAATCAAGGGGAGGTGATGGCCTAGTGGTATTATCACTGATCTGTTAATCCAAAGACCCAGATAATGTTCTGGGGACGTGGGTTCGAATCCTGCCATGGCAGATGGTGGCATTTGAATTCAATAAATGTCTGGAATTAAGAATCTAATGGTGACGATGAATCTGTTGTCGATTGTCAGGAAAAACCCATCTGGTTCACTAATGCCCTTTAGGGAAGGAAACTGCCATCCTTACCTGGTCTGGCCTACATGTGACTCCAGACCCACAGCAATGTGGTTGACTCTTAACGGCCCTCTGTGCAATTAGGGATGGGCAATAAATGCTGCTTAGTCAGCAACGCCCTCATCCTGTTAATGAATAAAAGAAAAAGAAACCCCTTCCTTATTTGTAAACAGGACTTAACCATGTGGGGTTTCTGGGATCCTGCCATCCAGCTTCTTGTTGTGCAGGCTCAAAGATTTGTCTTCTGTTGTGCAAGCTGTCTTTGCTTTGCCTATGACGTTACAAGGTATGAAATGAATTTCACTGTATGAATGATGGCTCATTTTTTTTTCACAAGTGTCTCTGGTTCTTACTAATGCTCTTTTCAATTCCATTAGAGGACATGACTATGACTTGCTGATGCACATCTGCTCTTTCTTTTTGTGTTCTTGGTACTGATTCAGGCATAATTACCTAAAATGATCAAACAGGACATGACCATCCATTCACTCGGATCTATGCTGGTATTTTTGATGCTTACAGGACTCTCCTCACCATTCTATCTCACCTTATCAATACACTCTTCAGTTCCTTTTCTCACTTTTTTTTTGATTTATCCAGTTTCGCATTGATTCTGCTTACCTATGTTATTCCCCTGTGGGTGACAATGTTTTTCTGGAATTTTCTATTAGATTGTTTATAGCCCATTTTATGATTATTCTCACAATTGAAAACATCTTTCCTACAACTACTCCATTGAATTCCTGCATACATTTAAAAGGTCACCTCTTTGCTTGCTCAAGAGCAGATCCGGCCTTTTTTAACCTTTCCTTTTATAGATTAAAAATATCTCTACCCTGATGACACCCTTTTGTTTTGTTGTTGCATCTCCTTTTGTGTCTTTTTTTTTGCAATATGGAGATCAGAACTGTACACAGTACTACAAACTAACCAATGTTCTATCCAAGTTTAGCAAAACTTTTTTTTTTTTTCTCTGCTTTTCAATTTGAATAGTGTAGTAAAGGGTCCAGTACCTGGTTTGCATGTTAACCTCCAATTTTTCCAGTTTGTGAATCTGTGCCTGTGGTTCCTCTTAGAATCATAGATTCCCCACAATGTGGAAGCAGGCCATTTGGCCCCATCGGGTTCACACCAACCCTCCAAACAGCATCCCATTCAGGCCCACCCTGCGCTGCCACCCCCCCCCCCCCCACCTCCCCCAACCTGTATCTTTTCCCTGTAACCCTGCATATCCTATGGCTAATCCACCTAACCTCTACATCTCTGGACACTAGGCAATTTATCACCTAACTTGCACATCTTTGGATTGTTGGAGGAAATGAGAAACCAAGGAAACTCATCCAGACATGGGTAGAATGTACAAACTCTACACAGTCGCCTGAGGCTAGAATCAAACCTGGGTCCTTGGTGCTGTGAGGTAGCAGTGCTAACTGTGGTGCCCATCTTGGTCCCTCCATCACAGTTACTCGTACCTGGAGATAATAGGTGACCTTGAAATGCAATATACATTATTTGTATTGAAATAAATTTTCCATTCGCAAGATTATTTTTATTGTGTTTTGTCAGAATTGTCCTCTGTATTAACAATATGCCCAATTCTTGGTTTCACCTGCAAATTTCAGGAATACTTGACAAATCATACAAGAACAGTTCTCCTAATGCCAACCCCAGTACCTTTCCCTGCAACTGCAGGAAGTGCTACACCTGATCCTACAACACCCCCCACCCCTCGCTTCCAATCAAGGCAGAAAAAAGCAAACCTTCCATATATAGGGGTTCACATGCACATCTGTCAGCTTGCTCTATTGTATCCACTGTTCCTGATGTCGCTGCCTTTACATCGGTGAGACCAAGTGTAGACTCCGAGACGGTTTTGTAGAGCATCTGCACTCTGTATGTAACAAATGACAACCCTTTCCGGTCACCAACCATTTTAACTCTCCTCTCCCACTCCCTGGGTGACCTGTTCATCCTGGGCCTCCTCCAGTGTCACAATGGCACCACCCGCAAACTGGAGGAGCAGCACCTCATATTCTGCCTCAGGAGCCTATAGCCTGATGGCCTAAACATGGAATTCACCAGTTTTAAAATCTCCCCACCCCTGGCTTCATCCATGTCCAAGCCTCCCTATCATCCCCGCCTCCTTGACCTGACACAACCTGTCCATCTTCTCTCCCACCTATCTGCCTCTCCTATCCCACTGACCAATCCCAACCACTCTCTACCTGCACTCACCTATCACCATCCCACCTACCTTCACCAGCTACACCCCTCCTCTCAATTTATTTCTGAGCTCCCTTGCCCCTCCCTGTTTCTGAAGAAGTGCCCTGACCCAAAATGCCAACTTTCCTGCTCCTCTGCTGCCTGACCTGCTGTGTTCTTCCAGCTCCATACTGTGTTATCTCGAGCATTATTCGTCCTTCTACATTCAAGAAATGCAAGCCTGAGTTTTGCAATCTGTCTTCACCGTTTCATTCTTGGAGTGTTTGGTTTTGGAAAACTTCCACCTGTTTATACTTCCGCCACTGTGTGTGTGTGTGTGTGTGTGTGTGTGTGTGTGTGTGTGTGTGTGT
>JAHRHZ010000052.1:339632-360902 GCA_024137785.1 Ginglymostoma cirratum | reverse complement strand
TTTCGGGTCTAGGCCTGAAACGTCAAGCTTTCCTGCTCCTATGATGCTGCTTGGCCTGCTGTGTTTATCCAGCCCCACACCTTGTTATCTCGGATTCTCCAGCATCTGCAGTACCTTTTATCTCTATCCCTAACTGTATTTGGTCTGTTAAGATCACACAAATTCCCGAGTCTCTTGTAAATTTACGAAGTTGCTGTCACAGTGACTCTGTCAACGGGTCTGCAGAGCTGTTTTCTTCCTCTCTCCCTCTGGATGGTCAGCTGGTCTCTGCCTCTTGCCGTCCTGTTCTCCTCAGAAGGGCTCAGATGATTCCAAGAGAGACGTCTGCAGATGATCCCAGTTTTTATACCTTTTAGATGGTTTTCTTGAACTCTTCAGAGTTCTGGCCAGTCAGCGAGATACACTTAATAATTTGAGACAAGAGTCTATCATTGAAATGTCATACTACTGTTAGTTTCTTTCTGTAGCATAACCTGCCTTTCTGTCTGGGTTCTCCTTTGTTTAGTGGATAAGTTGTTGGGTGTATGGCTAACCAGTAAAACTGGCCTTTTACATTATGCTAATGTCATTAGCAGCTGACTGCTACATTTGCGCTGTATCTGGTGTGTCAGTTTTTTGATTTCAGAGTTTTATTTGGCCAATGTATCTGTATTTTAGCAGCCAGGAGGCTCCTACACGTTTCTATGTATCTGTTGCCCTTGTCATTCACAATGGTAATGGTGGCTTTGCAGCCCAACAATTCAGGAATTTGCTTGTCATTCATGGAATCAATCCTGCATGTCTTCAAGGTAACAAAAGAAATGAACTAAAATACCTTTTTAAGATTATTTTAAATTCTGAAAGAACTGCACTTTCTTCTAGAAAGACATGTTCAAAATTTGAATGTTGCCAGGTATTTCTCTGGTAACAAGAGTCATTGCCTTCACAATTTTGCTAGTCTTTGTGAACTGTAGGACTGGAAGGATTTTGTCTATTCCTGCTCAACCTTTATTTCCCAAAACGATGACAAAGAAATCTTCCAAACAGACGGAAAAGACCAGCTGGGACACCCAACCAGCCTCACAGACAACAGCTACAGCAATGTGGAAAAGAACATATTCCTTCGCTCCTTCTATCCAAATACATGCAGACACAGCAGGAGAGGCTCAAGGAAGACATTACCCTGGACAGATTCTTCTCCAAACCCATTATGTGATTGACCAACTAATCCAGGAGATTACAAGGATGAAGTTTAGCCTTTAGGGAAGATTATGTTTGTGGTACAACCTCTGTCCCAGTGAGGGATCTGTCCAGCTGCATTGTGAAAGCAGTAAACAGTGACATGCCAACTTGCATAGTATTCCAGTGGCGGACTGTCTTACAGGAGAGGAGAAACTACAAAGTTTCCAGTCTATTCTTAATTATTTTAAAACCATATTCACTGGTCCTCCCCAACTGTGTAAATTCAAATGGCCTATCAAAGGGGAGGGATGGTGTCCAGCCCCCTGGTGCCAAACTGCCTCTCAGTCTGTGCTGCTTGAAAGAATAGACCAAAGCCTTTAGGCCTGTCTGAGTGGCTTTATATTGAGAATCATTCTCCTAGCTGTCCTCTGGAACGTTCTCAAGGCCACTGTCAGAGGGGCAAAGCTGTACACAGTCTGATGTGGACAGTGTCAAAATTTGACGTAACACTCAATGCCACCATGCATAGTTTTAGCTGCATTTTCTCTGTTGTTCTTACAAATAACACCAAGATCTTTGTCTTGAGCTTTCTCAGGTTTTGTTCCCCGCAAATGCAATGCACAATCTGTGTTGCCTTGACCAATGACAATTCTAGGTGCAGTCAGAGATCTACAGCATACAAAAAAAAGCCTTTGGCCCATCACGCCCATACTAGTCAAAACAACCACCTAATCGTATCCTAATTCTGAGGTTGTAGACATGCTCACTGACCCAGTGGGTTTGGTTGCAAACGTTTTGTCATCCTGCTAGGTAATATGGTCAGTGCATCACTGGTGAGGTGTCGGTGTTCTGTCTCATTTGTTACTTGTATGTCTCAGTTTGTTGGGGTGTTTTGGTACCACTTCCAGTTCTGTTTCTCAGTGGTTTGTACACCGGGTCTAATTCAATGGAGTTCCGGTTGGAATACCAGACTTCCAGGAATTTCCTGGCATGTCTCTGTTTGGCTTGCGCGATGTATGGCTGCGTTGTCTGAGTCAAATTTGTGTCCCGTGTTGTCCATGTGTAGTGAGACAAGTGAGAATTGATCGCGTCTCTTTGTGGCTAGCTGGTGTTTGTGTATCTGTATTGTCAATTTTCTTCTGATTTGTCCTATGAAGTGTTTCTACCAGTCCTTGCGTGATATTTTTGTCTATTACACGACCGGCTTTGCTGGTTTTGGGTATGGGATCCTTTACGCTCGTCAGTAGCTGTCATAGGATGGTTGTTGATTTGTGGGGTACCCTGATACCTAGGAGTCTCAGCAGTCATGTGGTCATGTCTGAAATGTCCTTTGTACGGTAGGCTGATTGGTGAGTCTGGTTGTGTTGCGTCTTCCTGTTGTGGTCTGTTTCGGAGGTGCTCCTGTTCTGCTTTTGCATAATTTTGTGTTGCTGCACTGTATTGTGGCTCGTTTAAATTGTGCCCTGACGCAGCTCCATTTGTGAGCGTTGGGGTGGTTGCTAGTGTAATTGAGTATCTAGTTCGTACATGTGGTCTTTCTCTATACGCTAGTGTGGAGCTCCCCATTGTTTTTGCATTCTACCGTTATGTCCAGGAAGGGTAGTTGGTTGTTCTCCTCTTCTTTTGTGAATTTTATCCCATTGAGGATGTTGTTTGTGTCAGTGGGTTTCTTCTAGTTTTGTGTGTTTGATAATCACGAAGGTGTCATTTACATATCAGACCCAAAGTTTGGGTTGTATAGTGGAAAGCGCTGTCTTTCTAACCTTTGCATTACTGATATTGGTGTCCCGTTTGATTTGTTTGTATATGCCATTGTTGAAAGTGAAGCAGGTTGTGAGGCACAGATCTTGTAGTTTCATGGTGGTGACCTGGGTTGTCCGCTTATCTGATTTTTCCAGTAGTGTGGCAATTGTCTCTTTGACCAGGTTGATGTATATGAATGTAAATAGTGCTGTTCTGTTGAAGGATATCATCATCTTGTCCTCTTGTCCTGGTGCCCTTGATGATGTTGAGGAATTCTTGGGCTGAGTAGTGTTGTCTGTTGAAAAACAGAAGTATTTCAATTTCTGTTGTAGTTCTTTGGCAAGTCTATATGTCGGTGTGCCTGGCAGTGAGACAAAGAACAAAGAAAATTACAGCACAGGAACAGGCCCTTCGGCCCTCCAAGCCTGCGCCGATCCAGGTCCTCTACCTGAACTTGTCGCCTATTTTCCAAGGATCTGTATCCCTCTGCTCCCTGCCCATTCATATATCTGTCTAGCTTAAATGACGCTATCGTGCTCGCCTCTACCACCTCCGCTGGCAACGTGTTCCAGGCACCCAACACCCTCTGCGTAAAGAACTTTCCATGCATATCTCACTTAAACGTTTCCCCTCTCACCTTGAAATCGTCACCCCTAGTAACTGAGTCCCCCACTCTGGGGGAGAAAGCTTCTTGCTACCCACCCTGTCTATACCTGTCATGATTTTGTAGACCTCATTCAGGTCCCCCCTCAACCTCTGTCTGTCTTTCGAATGTAAATAATCCTAATCTACTCAACCTCTCTTCATAGTTAGCACCCTCCATCCCAGGCAACATGCTGGTGAGAGATAGCGGGAACTGCAGATGCTGGAGAATCTGAGATAACGAGGCGTAGAGCTGGATGAACACAGCAGGCCAAGCAGCATCAGAGGAGCAGGAAGGCTGACGTTTTGGGCCTAGACCCTTCTTCAGAAATGGGGGAGGGGAAGGGGTTTCTGAAATAAATAGGGAGAGAGGGGGAGGTGGAGAGAAGATGGATAGAGGAGAGGATAGGTGGAGGGGAGCCAGACAGGTCAAAGAGGCGGTGATGGAGCCAGTAAAGGTGAGTGTAGCTGGGAAGGTAGGGAGGAGATAGGTCAGCCCAGGGAGGATGGACAGGTCAAGGGGACGGGATGAGGTTAGTTGGTAGGAGATGGGGGTGGGGCTTGGGGTGGGAGGAGGGGATAGGTGGGAGGAAGAACAGGTTAGGGAGGCGGGGACGAGCTGGGCTGGTTTTGGGATGCGGTTGGGGGAGGGGAGATTTTGAAGCTTGTGAAGTCCACATTGATACCATTGGGCTGCAGGGTTCCCAAGCAGAATGAGTTGCTGTTCCTGCAATCTTCGGGTAGCATCGTTGTGGCACTGCAGGAGGCCCAGGATGGACACATCGTCTGCAGAATGGGAGGGGGAGTTGAAATGGTTCGCTACTGGGAGGTGCAGTTGTTTAGTGCGAACCAAGTGTAGGTGTTCTGCAGGCAGGGTAGGTGTTCTACGCTCGGTTCGCACTAAACAACAATAAAAGTGTGAGGTGATTCATTTTGGACGGACAAACTTGAAAGCAGAATACAGGGTTAACAAAGATTCTTGGCAGTGTGGGGGAGCAGAGCGACCTTGGGTATCTTCATATCCACAGTTCCCTGAAAGCTGCCACCCAGGTGGATAGAGTTGTTAAGAAGGCGTATGGTATGTTAGCTCTCACTAAAAGAGGGATCGAGTTCAAGAGCCATGAAGTTATGCTCCAGCTATACAAAGGCCTGGTTCGGCCACATCTGGAGTATTGTGTCCAGTTCTGGTCACCTCATTACAGGAAAGATGCGGAGGCGTTGGAAAAGGTGCAGAGGAGATTTACCAGGATCTTGCCTGGAATGGAGGGAAGGTCTTATGAGAAAAGGTTGAGAGAGCTGGGGCTTTTCTCCTTAGAATGGTGAAGGATGAGAGGTGACTTGATAGAGGTGAACAAAATGATCAGAGGTATAGATAGAGTCGACAGCCAGAGACTTGTTCCTCGGGTGGAGGTAGCTATTATGAGGGGGCATAGTTTTAAAGTGAGTGGAGGCAGATACAGGGGCGACGTCAGAGGTAGGTTCTTTACTCAGAGTGGTAGGGGCGTGGAATGCATTGCCGGAGAAGGTAGTGGAGTCGGCCTCGTTAGGGGCATTTAAGCAGCTATTAGATAGGTATATGGATGATAGTATAAGGTAGCAGTGGAGGTTAGATAGACCTTAGGCTTAGGATAAAAGTTCGGCACAACATCGTGGGCTGAAGGCCCTGTACTGTGCTGCACTGTTCTATGTTCTGTAACCTCAACATCCGTCATGTTCCTCTCGGTGAAAGTACTCATTAAGAATCTCACTCATTTTCTCTGACTCCTCGCATATCTTCCCTCCTTTGTCCTTGAGTGGGACAACCCTTTCTCTATTTACCCTCTTGCTCCTGATGTATGAATAAAAGGCTTTGGGATTTCCCTTAACCCTGTTTGCCAAAGATATTTCATGACCCCTTTTAGCCCTCTTAATTCCTTGTTTCAGATTGGTCCTACTTTCCCGATTATTCTTCCAAAGCTTTGTCTGTTTTCAGTCGCCTAGACCTTACGTATGCTTCCTTTTTCCTCTTTGCTAGCCTCACAATTTCACCTTTCATCCATGGTTCCCTAATCTTGCCCTTTCTATCCCTCATTTTCACAGGACATGTCTGTCCTGCGCTCTAATCAACCTCTCTTTAAAAACCTCCTAGGTAACCCAGACATATGAGTCTGAGAAGGACGCCTGGTTTGTGTACCTTGGGGAGTTTGTTAAGAACATAAGAACTTGGAGCAGGAGTAGGCCATCTGGCCCCTCGAGCCTGCCCTGCCGTTTAATAAGATCACGGCTGGTCTTTTTGAGACTCAGCTCCACTTACCCGCCCACTCACCATAACCCTTAATTCCTTTACTGTTCAAAAATTTATCTACCCTTGCCTTAAAAACATTCAGTGAGGTAGCTTCAACCGCTTCACTGGGCAGGGAATTCCACAGATTCACAACCCTTTGGGTGAAGAAGTTCCTCCTGACCACAGTCCTACATCTACTTCCCTTTATTTTGAGGCGATGCCCTCTAGTCCTAGTTTCACCTGCTAGCGGAAACAACCTCCCTGCCTCCACTTTATCTATTCCCTTCATAATCTTACATGTTTCTATAAGATCTCCCCTCATTCTTCTAAATTCCAATGAGTATAATCCCCGTCTACTCAGTCCCTCCTCATAATCCAACCTTCTCAACTCTGGAATCAACTGAGTGAATCTCCCTCTGCACCCCCTCCAGTGCTAGTATATCTCTTCTCAAGTAAGGAGACTAAAACTGCACACAGTACTCCTGGTGTGGCCTCACCAGGACTCTCTACAGCTGCAGCATAGCCTCCCTGTTTTTAAACTCCATCCCTCGAGCAATGGCAGACAAAATTCCCTTTGCCTTTTTAATCACCTGCTGCACCTGCAATTCCACCTTCAGCGATTCATGCACAAGGACACCCAAGTCCCTCTGCACAGCAGCGTGCTACAATTTTTTCCCATTTAAAACATAGTCCATTTTGCTGTTATTCCTATCAAAATGGATGACCTCGTGCTTACCAACATTGTACTCCATCTGCCAGACCTTTGCCCACTCACTTAGACTATCTATATCCTTCTGTAGATTTTCAGTGTCTTCTGCACACTTTGCTCTAGCACTCACCTCAGTGTCATCTGCAAATTTTGACACACCACACTTAGCGCCCAACTCCAAATCATCTACGTAAATTGTACACAATTGAGGTCCCAATACTGATCCCTGAGGCACACCACTAGCCCACTGGCCGCCAACCAGAAAAACACCCATTTACCCCTACTCTTTGCTTTCTACTGGTCAACCAATCCTCTATCCATGCCAATACATTACCTGTAATACTGTGCAACTTTATCTTATGTAGCAGCCTTTGGTGTGGCATCTTGTCAAATGCCTTCTGGAAATCCAGATACTCCACATCCACAGGTTCCCCATTGTCCACCATGTAAGTAATGTCCTCAAAGAATTCCACCAAATTAGTTAAACATGACCTACGTGCTGGGTGTTCCCAATGGGACGATTTATATCCAGATGTTTTGCTATTTCTTCCTTAATGATAGATTCAAGCATTTTCCCCACTACTGAAGTTAAGCTAACTGGCCTATAGTTACCTGCTTTTTGTCTACTTCCTTTTTTACACAGTGGCGTCACATTGGCTGTTTTCCAATCTGCGGGAACCACCCCAGAGTCCAGTGAATTTCGGTAAATAATTACTGGTGCATTTGCTATTTCCCCCATCCATCTCTTTTAATACCCTGGGATGCATTTCATCAGGGCCAGGAGACTTGCCTACCTTTAGCCCCATTAGCTTGCCCAGCACTGCCTCCTAAGTGATAATGGTAGTTTCTAGGTCCTCACCCGCTATAACCTTCTTGCCATTAGTTTTTGGCACGTTATTTGTGTCTTCCATTGTGAAGACCGACACGAAATAATGTTTCGACTATTTTCTCATTCCCAGTTATTAAATTGGCCTTCTCATCCTCTAAAGGACCAATGTTTACCTTCACCACTCTTTTACGATTTACATATTTATAGAAACTTTTGCTGCCTGTTTTTATATTCTGAGCTAGTTTACTCTCATAATCTATCTTACTTTCCTTTTATAACTTTTTTTGCAGCTTTCTGTTGGCCTTTAAGGACTTCCCAGTCTATTTGTTTCCCACTACTCTTTGCTTTTTTGTATGTGTTTTTTTTTCAATCTGATACTTTCCCTATTATTTCCTTAGACATCCATGGCTGGCTCGCTCTTCTCCTACAGTTCTTCCTTATCACTGGAATATACTTCTGCTGAGAATTGTGAAAAATTGTTTTGAAAGTCCTCCACTGTTCCTCAATTGACCCACCATGAAGTTTTTGCTCCCATTCTACCTTAGCTAACTCCTTCCTCATTCCTTCATAGTCTCCTTTGTTTAAGCACAGGACATAGGTACTGGATTTAACCTTCTCACGCTCCATGTGTATTTTAAATTCGACCATACTGTGATCGTTCCTTCGAAGAGGGTCCCTAACTGTGAGATCATTAATTATTCCTGCCTCATTACACAGGACTAGATCGAGGCTAGCTTGCTCCCTCGTAGGTTCCATTACATATTGTTCAAGGAAATTATCACGGATACGTTCTCTGAACCCCTCCTCAAGGTTGCCATGACCGACCTGGTTTGACCAATCGAAATGTAGATTAAAATCCCCCATGATAATTGCTGTACCATTTTTACATGCATTAGCTATTTCTATGTTTATTGCCCGCCCCACCACGATGTCATTATTTGGTGGCCTACAGACCACACCTATCAGTGACTTCTTCTCCCTGCTATTCCTAATTTCTGCCCAAATGGATTCACCGTTTTGTTCAGTAGAACCTATATCATCTCTCACTACCGACCTGATATCATCCTTAAAAATCAGAGCAACACCACCTCCCTTACCTTCCTGTCTGTCCTTCCGAACAGTTTGATACCCCTGGATATTTAACTCCCAGTCATGACCATCCTGTAACCATGTTTCTGTAATGGCCACTAAGTCATACCCATTTGCCATGATTTGCACCGTCAACTCATCCACCTTGTTTCAAATGCTCCGAGCACTCGGATGAAGTACCCTTATGCCAGTTGCACCTTCTTTTTGGATTCTATTACCTCCATTACTAACAGCTCTTGAGTTCTCCTTCCCTTTAACTTTTTTCCTAATTTTCAATGGAGTTGAAGCTTCCTCATCACCTGCTAACCTGCTGTTTTGCCTTACATTAATTGTTATTCTCCCTCTACCTTCCCTTCTCCCTTCCCCCCCCCCCCCCCACTTACTAGTTTAAAGTCCTATTAACCACCCTATTTACCCTTTTTGCCAGAACACTGGACCCAGCCCTGTTCAGGTGGAGTCCATCCCAGCGATATAGACCCCTCCTGTCCCAGAACTGATGCCAGTGCCCCATGAAAAGAAAACCCTCTTTCCCACACCACTCTTTTAGCCATGTGTTTACTTCCCTGATCCTCGCCTCCCTATGCCAATTTGCACGTGGCTTGGGCAGCAATCCTGAGATTGACCCTTGAAGACCTGTTTTTTAATTTTGTTCCTAGCTTTTCATAATCCCGAAACAGGTCTTTTTTTCCTCGTCCTGCCTATGTTGATGGTGTTGGATTCCTCTGGCTTCATTTTTTTGGTAGTCTGTCTTGCTGATGTCTCCTGAGTTGTGTAATTTCTTCAGGGTTGTTGTAATCCGGTGAAGAAGGGTCTAGACCCGAAAATTCAGCTCTGCTGCTCCTGTGATGCTGCTTGGCCTACTGTGTTCATCCAGCTCTCCACCTTGTTTTCCCTAACTATGGTGTTGGGTCTATTGCCATCTGTTGGTAGGTGTCAGTATCTGCTAGTAGTGCATGAGCTTTCTCGATGTATTGGGCTATGTTGAGGATTACTATCGTGTGTCCTTTGTCCGCTGGTAAGATTACAATGTTCCTGTCTTCCTTGAGTCTTTCCAGGGTTTTCCTCACTTCTGTGTTGAATGCTTGCCACTTACCTTTTTTTTTGCTCAATGTTGAGAGTATCGTCTGTCTGATGGTCTATTTTACTTTTTCCGTGAGTCTGTTGCTCTTTCGTGTCGATTCAAGTACAGCCAGGACGTCAGTATTTTTGGCGTCTCTTTAGTTATAATTCAGCCCTCATGTGAGCACAGTCTTCTCAGTGTCTGTAAGTGGTCTGAGATGTTTTTAATGCATGAATCTGTGTTGTCAGTTTTGGCGATGTGGGTGATTTTGGACAGTTTTTCTTGTAGGGCCTTTCTTTACTTTGTTCTGGTCCTTTGTGGTATGCTGATGGCTTGCTCCAGTATGGATGTCCACTCCTGGTCGGTCGTGTTGCAGTACAGCGTTTTTTGGCGTGCAGTTTCCCATTTGTACTTGTGGAGGCGATTGTGGGCATCATTGGTCATAACTCTTATCATTCTACAACCATTCTGTTCAGCTGTCTTCAGTGCCTGTGGATTGTTGATATATGGTTTGCAGTTCAAGCTTTGTGGTTGTATCTGCTTTCTGAGGCGTTCGTGGAGGAAGTATCATTGTTTGCGAGTTGTGCCCAGTCAGATGGCATTTGTTTCCCATCTGCAGGCCAGTTTGAGGATGTTGCACCCAAAGGTGTTTAAAGTTTTCAAGAAGATTTGTAGCTCGGGTTGTGGATGAGGTTATAGACATGCTCGCCGAGCCGGTGGGTTTGGTTGCCAACGTTTCGTCACCCTGCTAGGTAACATCATCAGTGCACTTCCAGTGAAGTGTTGGTGTTCTGTCCTGCTTGATATTTATATGCCTCAGTTTGTTGGGGTGTTTGGTACCATTTCTGGTTCTGACGAACGTAAAGGATCACATACCTAAAATCAGCAAAACCGGTGTAATATACAAAATACCTTGCAAGGACTATGAGAAACACTACATAGGTCAAACTGGAAGAAAATTGACACGAATTTGGCTGGGACAACACAGCCATAATCGCACAAGTCAAACAGAGACATGCCAGGGAATTCCTGGTGGTCTGGTATTCCAACCAGAACTCCGTCAACAAATACATTAAATTAGACCCAGTGTAAAAACCACTGAGAATCAGAACCGAAAGTGGTACCAAACTCCCCAACAAACTAAGGCATATTTAATAAAGTGGGACAGAACACTGACGCTTCACTAGAGGCGCATGTTACCTAGCAGGGTGACGAAACGTTTGCAACCAACTCCAATCTAACCACCCGTATTCATAACTGAAAGTCTCCATCCCAGGCAACACCCTAGTAAGTCTCTCCACCCTCTCCATTGCTATCACATCCCTCCTATAATATAAGATTACAGGACTGCACACAATATTCTAGCTGTGGCCTATCTAATGTTTTATACAGTTCTAGTATAACCTCCCTGCTCTTAAATCCAACATCTCACCTAATGAAGCCGAGAATCCATATGGCTTTCTTTACCACTTTATCTCCCTGCCCTGATATCTTGCGGCACTGGTGTACATGGACAGCAAGGTCCCTGTGATCCTGTGCACTTCCTAGGATCCTACCATTCAAAGTGTACGGTTTGCCTGGTTAATCCTCCCAAAAATATATCTCCCCACACTTTTTCAGAATTAAATTCCATTTGCTACTATCCTGCCCACCTGACTAGCCTGTCTGTATCATCCTGTAATCTCTTCATTATTTGCCACACCATCAATTTTCATGTCATCTGCAAACTTACCAATCATACCTCCAATATTCATGTCTAGGTCATTAATGTGTACAACAGTAAGGGATCCAGCACTGAGTCCTGTGGTATACCATAGTACACAGACTTCCAGTCGCAAAAACATCCTTCGACCATCACTCCCTGCTTCCTTCACTGAGCCAGTTTTAGGTTCAGTTTGCCAAATTGCCTTAAATCCCATAGACTCTTAGCTCCTTAATAATGTCCGATGCAAGATTTTGTCAAAAGCTTTACTAAGGCCCGTGGAGACTACATCAACTGCATTACACTTATCTACAGACCTAGCACATTCTCAAAAAGTTCAATCAAATTTGTTAGACGTGATTTTTTCCTGTCAAAGCCATGCTAACTTCCCCTTTGTTAATCCTTGCCCCTCCAAATTGGGATTAATTCTATGCCTCAAAATTAAAAAAAAATACTTTCCCTGCCACAGATGTTGGTCACACTGGCATCTTGTTTCTGTTTTTTTTTCCCTACCACCCTTCTTGAATAATGTACCACTTGAGGTGTCCTCCAGTCCTCTGGCACCTTTTTGGATCATAGTTATACAGCACGGAAACAGGCCCTTTGGCTCAATTTGTCCATGCTGACCAGTTTTCCTAAACTGCACAAGTCTGATCTGTCTGCATTTAGCCCGCATCCCTCTAAACCTTTTCCATCTTTGTACTTGTCTAAATGTCTTTTGAATGTTATAATTGGACATGCCTTTACCATTTCCTCCAGCAGCAATTTGCATATACACACCGCCCTCTGAGTTTTTCCAGCCATTTTCAGACTGTTGAATGGACTCTAGCCTCAAATAATGTAACCTGTATGCCTCTAAGTCTCTTTTTATCTGTATGTACTTTGCGTGCTATCATCTGCCTGAACCGCTTGTAAACAAAGCTTTTCTATGTATTTTGGTACACGTGACAATAAATCAACCAATCAATCAATCAAAAAGGTGTCCCTCAAGTCCCTTTTAAATCTTTCCCCTCTATTTTTAGACTCCACTACCCAGCAGAAAACATCTTGGCTATTCACTTTATCTATATGCCTTCTGATTCTACACATAAGATCATAAGATTATAAGATTACCCGTCTGCCTCCTGTGCTTCTGCGAAAAATATCCCAGCCTATCCAGCCTCTTATAACTAAGATGTTCTAATCTCGGTAACATTCTTGTAAATCTTTATTTGCATCCTTTCCAATTTAATAACATCCTTCCTATAACAGGATGACCAGAATTGTACACAGTACTCCAAGTGTGACCTTTACCAATATCTTGTGCAGCTGTAATATGACGACCCAACTTTTGTACTCAGTGCTCTGACCAATGAAGCCAAGCATGCCAAACGCCTTCTTCACCAGCCTGTCTACCTGTGATGCCACTTTCAAAGAACTATGTATCTGCCCCCCTAAGTCTCTCTGTTTTGACAACACTCCCCTGGGCCCTACCATTGATTGTGTAATTCGTGTCATGGTTTGTCTTACCAAAATACAACACCTCCCATTCATCTGAATTAAACTCCATCTGCCATTCTTCAGCCCACTGATCCAGTTGATCAACATCAGCGGCATGGTAGGTCAGTGGTTAGCACGGCTGCCTCACAGTGTCAGGGACCCAGGTTTGCTTCCAACCCTCGGCGACTGTTTGAGTGGAGTTTGCGCATTCTCCCCATGTTTGTGTAGGTTTCCTCCCACAGCCCAAAGATGCGCAGGTCAGGTGGATTGGCCATGCTAAATTGCCCTAAATTGTTTAGGGATGTGTAGATTAGGTGGGTTATTGGGAGATGGGTCTGGATGGGATGCTCGGAGGGTTGGTGTGGACTTGTTGGGCTGAAGGGCCTGTTTCCAAACTGTAGGAATTCTATGATCTTCTATGATAACCTTCATTCTCCTCTAATTTTTGCTTCCTATATTCTTATCCAAATTGTTTGTACAAATGATGAGCAACAGTGGACCCAGCCTCGAACTTTGTGGCACACCGCTGTTCACAGGCCTCCAGTTTGAACAAGAACCCTCTATAACCACACTCTGTCTCCTAACACCAAGCCCATTTTGTATCTAACTGGCTAGCTCTCCCTGGCTCCCGTGTGTTCTAACCTGACTAACCAGTCTACCATGAGATACCTTGTCAAAAGCCTTGCTAAAGTAGATAACATCTACTACACTTCCTTCGTCTATCTTCTCCGATACCTCTTCAAAAAACTCAATCAAATTTGTGAGACGTGATTTCCCATGCACATAGCCATGCTGACCATCTCTAATCAGTCCTTGCCTTTCCAAATGAATGCGCAAACTTTCTCTCAGAATCTCCTCCAACAACTTACCCACCACCGAGGTTAGGCGCACCAGTGTGTCATTCTTTGGCTTTTCCATGCAGCCCTCCTTAAATGTAGGCACAACATCAGCCTCTCTCCAGTTTTCCAGTACCTCCCCTGTAGCTGCCAATGATATAAATAGTTCTGGTCGGGATCCTGCAATTTCTTCCTTTGTTTCCCACGATGCCTTGAAATACAGTTGATCAGGTCCTGGGGATTTATTGACCTTTGTGCTTTTTAAGACCTCCAACACCTCATTCTGTAATGTGGAGTCTTTTCAAGGCATTACGGTTCACGTTCCCTAGCTCCATGTCTTTCTCCAAGGTAAATAGTAAAGAGAAATATTTACTTAGGATCTCGCCCATATCCTGTGGCTCTACGCCTCATTGATCTTCAAGGGACCCTACTCTCTCCCTAGTTACTCCCTTGCCCTGAATATACTTGTAGAATCTCTTTTTAAATTCTCCTTACCTTATCTGCCAAAGCTATGTTATGTCCCATTTTGGCCTCCTGATTTCCCTCTTAAGTGTAGTCCTGCACCCCTGATACTCCTCAAGGGATTTACTTGATCCCAGCTGCCAATAACTGACATACACCTCCTTTTTCTTGACTGGAGCCTCAATATCTTTAGTCATCCAGCCTTGCCCTTCACGCTAACAGGAACATGCTGGTCCTGAACTATTGTTATCTTACTTTTGAAAACCTCCCACTTGCCAGATGTCCTTTTTACCTGGGAACAGCCTTACCCAACCAACTTTTGAAAGTTCCTGACTAACATTGGGAGGAGTCATTATCGGGCGAGTCCACATTTGACATATGGGAACTGTTTAAAGACCTGCTGGGGAGCATTCAAGACAGGCATGTTCCAGTAAGGAGGAGGGACAAGGATGGCAAGGTAAGGGAGCCTCGGATAACGAGGGAGGTTGTGAATTTAGTCAAAAGGAAAAAGGAAACATACATGTAAGGTTTAGGAAGCTAAAATTGGACAGGGCCCCTGAGGAACATAAAGGAAGCGGGAAATTACTCGAGCAGGGAATTAGGAGAGTAAGAAGGGGCCATGAAATGATCTTGGCAAGTAGGGTTAAAGAGAGTCCCAAGGCATTCTATAGATACATTATAAACAAAAGAATAATGAGGGAGAAGGGAAGACCACTCGAAGGTAAAGGAGGGAGCTTGAGCTTGGAGGCAGAGTATGTAGGTGAGGTCCTAAATGAGTACTTTGCATTGGTTTTCACCCAGGAACAGGATATGGAGGATAGTGAGATTTGTGTGGTGCATGGTAATATGCTAGGACATTTTGAGATCAAGAAAGAAGTGGGCAGCGTGGTGCCTCAGTGATTAGCATTGCTCCCTCACAGCGCCAGGG
This sequence comes from Ginglymostoma cirratum, assembly GCA_024137785.1. NCBI lineage: Eukaryota > Metazoa > Chordata > Chondrichthyes > Orectolobiformes > Ginglymostomatidae > Ginglymostoma > Ginglymostoma cirratum. The sequence goes on along the minus strand of JAHRHZ010000052.1, from coordinate 345,999 downwards.
ACCTGGGTTCGATTCCGCCCTTGGATGACTGTCTGTGTGGAGTTTTCATGTTCTCCCCTTGTCTGCGTGGGTTTCCTCCAGGTGCTCCAGTTTCCCCTCACAGTCCAAAGATGTGCAGGCTAGGTGAATTGGCCATGCTAAATTGCCCAAGTGTTCAGCGATCTGTGCATTAGGCGTGTTAGTTCTGTGAAATGCAGGGTGACCGGGAAGCATAGAGGGATGGTTCTGGTGGATGCTCTTTGGAGGATCGGTGTGGACTTGTTGGGCTGAATGGCCTGTTTCCACACTATAGGGATTCTATGAAGTGGTGTTGGATCTCTTGAAGAGCATTAAGGTGGATAACTCCCCAGGGCCCAATGGTATCTACTCCATATTTTTGAGAGAGGCAAGAGAGGAGATTGCTGGGGCATAGACTAAGGTCTTTGTATACTCATTAGCCACTGGAAAGGTCCCAGAGGTCTGACGAGCAGCTAATGTTGTTCTATGTTCAAGAAGGGAAATAGGGATAATCCAGGAAAACATAAACCAGTGAGTCTCATATCGGTGGTTGGGAAGCTATTGGTGAGAATCCTTAGGGATAGGATTCGTGCACATTTGGAAGAGCATGGCTGAATTAGGGACAGTCAGCATGGCTTTGTGCAGGGCAGGTCGTGTCTTACTAAACTGATTGATCACCTTTGTCACCTCCTCAAAATTCAATGAGGGTAGAGCAGTGGATGTTGTTTTCCTGGATTTTAGTAAGGCTTTTGACAAGGTCCCTCATGGTAGCTCATCCAAAAGATTAAGATGCATGGGATCCACGGTGACTTGTCCATGTGGATTTAGAATTGACTTGCCCATAGAAGGCAGAGGGTAGTGGTGGAAGGGTGTTTTTTAGGCTGGAGGTCCGCCACTAGCGGTGTTCCACAGGGATCCGTACTGGGACCTCTGCTGTTTGTGATATATGTATAAATGACTTTGATGGAAAATGTGGGTGGGTTAGTAAGTTTGCAGACAATACAAAGGCTGGTGGAGTTGTGAATAGTGTACAAGTTTGTAAAAGGATACAGCGGGATAAAGATCAGTCACAGATATGGGCGGAGAAATGGCAGATGGCGTTTAATCTGGGTAAGTATGAGGTGCTGTACTTTGGGAGATTGAATGTTAAAGAAAAGTGCGCAGTTAATGGCAGGACCCAGAACAGCACTGATGTACAGAAGGATCTTGGGGTTTCATAGCTCCATGAAAGTGGGCATGCAAGTAGATAGGATGGTAAAGAAGGCATATGGTATGCTATTGGTCGGGGAATTGAGTACAAGACAGGATGACGTGTGGCAGCTTTATACGACTTTTGTTAGACCACACTTAGAGTATTCACTTCTGGTCGCCATATTACAGAAAGGATGTGGAGAAGATGCAGAAGATGTTTACCAGGATGCTACCTGGGTTGGAGAGCATGGATTATATGGAGAGGCTAGATAAACTCGTGTTGTTTTCTCTTGAATGGCAGAGTCTGAGGGGAGACTTGATGGAACTTTATAAAATTATGAGATGCGTGGATAGGGTTAACGGTCAGAATCTTTTTTTCCCAGAGTTGAAATGTCTAATACTAGGGGCGTGCATTTAAGGTGAGAGGGGGTACATTCAAAGGAGACGTGAGGGGCAGGTTTATTTTTACGCAGAGAGGCGTAGGAGTCTGGAATGCAGTGCCAGTGGTGGTGTAGGCAGGTACAAAAAGGCTATTTAAGGAACTTTTAGATAAGCACCTGCATATGCAAGGAATGGAGGGATATGGACCAAAGGCAGGGAGAGGGGATTAGTTTTATTTGACATCATGTTCGGCGCAACATCATGGGCCGAAGGGCCCATTCCTGTGCTGTACCGTTCTATTTACTATGTTCTAATACCATCAAATTTGGTCTTTCCCAGTTTAGAACTTTAACTTGTGGATCAGACCTACCCTTTTCCATAACTATTTTTAAACTAATAGAATTATAGTCACTGGTTCTAAAGTGCTCTCCCACTAACGCCGCAGTCACTTGTTTGGCCTTTATTTCCTAAAAGGAGATCGAGTTTTTCCCTTTCTCTAGTAGGGCCAGGACATATCGATTGAGAATTTTTTCCTGAACTCCCTTAACAAATTCCTCCCCATCCAACCCCTTAACAGTATGGCAGTCTCAGTCTCTGTTTGGAAAATTAAAGTCCCTTCCAATTAACCCTATTATTTTTACAGCTATCTGCTGTCTCCCTACAGTTTTTCTCCTCAGTTTCTTGCAGGTTTTTCGGGGGCCTACGGTAAAATCCCATCAAAGCGATCACCCTGTTCTTATTCCTCAGTTCCACCCACAAACCCTCACTGGACGATCACTTAGGAGCATGCTAAATACTGTTTTCAATGTGTTTGTTATGTCACTAACATCAACAACAAGGCATTGAGGGCTGTTGATCCTGCTTACAAAATCTGACCACTCAAGTAATAATTCCTCAACGATTACACAGTGTTCTTGCCATCCTCCTCCTCCTCACCCACCCTTGGATAGCCTGCTGCTTCATATTGCTGTCATCAGCATTCCAGCCATCCTTCCAATAGTCTTAACCCTCATCATTGCAGATTGTAATTGTGTTGTAACTCATAGACAGAATCCATTTCCATGCTTCTATGTTCATATCCGACCTGTGTTCCCCTTATTCCATCACCATTGGTCACACCAACCCATTTTGAAACTACCCTTCTACCACTGGAGTACGTGGTCCTTGCCATTCCATCCCAAGGGTCTCAACTTCATACTGCAGCACAGTGAGTCTGAACTGGAGAGATTCAACACTAAGATATCAACAGTAAGTGTTCACTGAGGATTGTCCCACTGTCAACAAACTACAGATATAGCCTGCTCTGTCATATCTTGCGTTGATGTATGGATATCCAGTTTCTGATTGTGTTCCAAGTCTTTTTTATGTTTTTTAACATGCTGTAAACAGTAAATAACAATTGTAAATATTTACTGCTTCAGCTTTTGCTGCAGGTATCTAAAGATCTACCAATCTCCATCCGCAGTGGATCAAATGCCCAAGTAATTAAAGTGCTCGACTTCTTGGATATTGGGTACTGTTTTGTTAAATCAGCCTTTCTGAATTAAACTCAAATTGTAAATGCTAACTCGGCTTTCTGCTCAGACTAATGATCACCTCTCAGTTGATTGACAGTATCACTGTCACTGAATGTTACCCTGTGAACAGAATGCTTGGAGTTTCTTTTGCAGCTTTATAACCTTAAGTCCAATTCTAACTGTTCAACCAAATTTCAGATTGGGAAATACTCTGTAAAATATTGTATTTTTCATGACGTTGGACACAATACACTGCAAAAGGAGTATTCTAAAACAGAACAGGGTATCAAGCCACGTAAAGAAACATAAGGAAAGTGGACCAAAATCTTGGTCAAAGCAATAGGTTTTTAAGGATCATCCTGAGGATGAGCAAGTTAGGGAGGGAACTCCAGAGCATAGAAGCTTCTTAGTTGAAGGCACAGATATCATGCCTCTGCTCTGGCTGCATATAGAAGAACCTACAAATCAGGAGGAGGAGCCCTCAAACCTGCTGTACCAATCAATAAGATCAAGGCTGATGTGATTATGGCCCCAACACCATATTCGCAATAATCTTGTTGGTCAAAGATCAATCTGCTTCAGCATTAAATGAAGCCATTAGTAGGTAAAACCCATTTATTTGTACTACTAATTCTTGGTGCAGATGCTTGGTATACTCTCACAAAGCTTTGTTAATTTAAACTTATTATAATCTTTTCCTGATTTGACCTTATTCACTACTGGACTACTACCATTACATTCCACTCTCTCTATCTTTGCTCAGCTTCATTCAAATCACTGCCCTGTTCTGAGGCCTTGGCAAATTGCCATTAGACTTAGAAAATTTTGCCACTCTGAATCTTTCCTGCCTCTTTTTTTAGTTTAAAGCCTTATACACAGGCTCAGGGTGTTCAAGTCAGCAGGGCAGTGGTCTCAAGCCAATTTAAATGGAATGTCCCACGAGAATGGCACAGTGGCACAGCGGTTAGCACTGCTGCCTCACAGCACCAGGGACCTGGGTTTGATTCCACCCTTGGGTCACTGTCTGTGTGGAGTTTGCACACTCTCCCCATGTCTGTGTGGGTTTCCTCCGGGTGCTCTGGTTTCTTCCCACAGTCCAAAGATGTGCGACTAGGTGGATTGGCCATGCTAAATTGCCCCAAGTGTTCAGGGGTGTGTATATAGGGGAATGGGTCTGAGTGGGATGCTCTGAGGGTCAGTGTGGACTTGTTGGGCTGAAGGGCCTGTATCCACACTGTACGGGTTCTATGAATATGAACGCTATGAAAAGAACAGCTCCGTCTTTCCCCAGTCGCGCAGGCAGTGCTGCAGGAAACCAAAGCTCCGGTCACTCTCTAGACTGAGCAACACGTTCAGCTCTGTTTGACCCCAGAAATTTGCTCGTTGCTCAGATAGAAACCCAGAAGTCATTACCTTGGATTCTCCTGCTTATGATTTTGAACACTAAATCCTCAATTGTCCTCACAGTGGAACCTCACTGCACCTTTCTTTGGATTGTGTCAACACGACTCGTCATTAACAGCCAGGGACCAGTTCACTGCAATCCTGAATCCTTCAAAGACCTTTGAGAAACTAACAACAGTTCATAGAAGAAAACGCTTACCAAATTTGACAGAATATTTTGAATATGCATTGCTTTAAAGCTAGACCGAAATACAATAGAGTGTGCTGATCTAGGCTTCAGAAATGTTTCAAAATGCTCACACAATGAATAACTGATGTGATATCAACAAAATTATGAAAATGCTGAATTCAGAAGTGGCTTCAGTCCCATAGCTAAACAGCTGTAGTTAATGGAGATGCTTTAATTTAGAAGCATGCTGCCTAGAGACATTCAGGGAGGTTGAGAAAAAGAGTCCTCCAAGATAACCTCAGCTGGTGCAGAAATTGAAGCCATGCTGTTGGTTACGCATTGCAGGCAAGATGTGCAGAAAATTGAGCAAACAGATTCTCCTCCTCCGCAGTGAGTATATGAAACTGGAAATTTAGTGCACCATAGAGTTTGATGCACAGAAGAAGAGGTTTTTTTTGTTCATGGTTTCGGAGGTGCTTTTTTGAGGATTTATAGTTTGTAAGGCTGTATTCTTCAACAATGGCAGAGAGAGGGGAGTGCTGGTTTCACAGCTGAAGCTTCAGGAGTTTGCTGATAAGGAAAACCAATCAAAACAGTGGCATCGCAGGAAAGTGCTGAATGGATTGGCTTGTGATTTAAGAAAAGTATATATTTTTGGAAGAATGGACAAACTGAGAAACAACAGCAATGAGTGAAAGTCAGGGCCGATATAATAAAAGGAATATAAGTAAGCAAAGTAGGTAAGGGAAGTAAGTTAACAGTATTCTTACATAAGCATAATTACTGTCTATTTTTAGAAAAGAGAATCACTGGCATCAGAGGTCACACCATGATATGCTTCTTCTGTGCTATGTGGGAAATCATGGAAGCGACAGTTGTACCTCCTTGAGCATGTGTGAAGGACATGTATGCAGATACAGCTACTGATGAAGCACATTTAGAACTGGAGCTGCAGGTGAATTCACTGTGGAGCATCTGTGATGCTGAGCAAGTTGTGGTAGCATGTTTGGTGAGCTGGTCACGCATGGGTACAGATTGAACTGGCAGAAATGGCATGGGTGACGACTAGGCGGACTGCAGGAAAGCAGTTAGTGTAAGAGTGCCCTGTGGCTACTCCTATAACCAACAGATATCATTTTGGAAACTGTTGGCGGAGATACAAGTGCAGAGGAAAACAGTGGCAATCAATTTTATGGCACCATGGTCTGCTGCACAAGACGGGTGGAAGACGAATTGTAGGGCTTAGTGTTAGGGGATTCAGTGTAGAGAGAATCAAACGGGTGTTTCTGCAATTGTAAAAGAAACTTTAGGATGGTGTGTTGCTTCCGTGGAACAAGTGTCAGGGATGTCACTGAACAACTGCAGGGCATTCTGAAAGGGGAGTGCAAACAAAGAGAAATTGTGGTCTGTATTGGCATCAACAAAATAGGTAGAAAAAGAATGAGCTCCTGAAAGCAGAATTTGGGGAACTGGAGATAACAAGGTGTAGAGCTGGATGAACACAGCAGGCCAAGCAGCATCAGAGGAGCAGGAAGGCTGACGTTTTGGGCCTAGACCCTTCATCAGAAATGGGAGAGGGGAAGGGGGTTCTGAAATAAATAGGGAGAGAGGGGGAGGCGGATAGAAGATGGATAGAGGAGAAGGTAGGTGGAGAGGAGCCAGACAGGTCAAAGAGGCGGGGATGGAGCCAGTAAAGGTGAGTGTAGGT
>JAHRHZ010000052.1:327989-339532 GCA_024137785.1 Ginglymostoma cirratum | reverse complement strand
TAGTAGGTAGGAAATGGGGGTGCGGCTTGAGGTGGGAGGAGGGGATAGGTGGGAGGAAGGACAGGTTAGGGAGGCGGGGACGAGCTGGGCTGGTTTTAGGATGCAGTAGGGGAAGGGGAGATTTTGAAGCTTGTGGAAATCTACATTGATACCATTGGGCTGCAGGGTTCCCAGGCTGAATATGAGTTGCTGTTCCTGCAACCTTCGTGTGGCATCATTGCGGCACTGCAGGAGGCCCAGGATGGACGTGTCGTCTGCAGAATGGGAGGTGCAGTTATTTATTGCGAACCGACTGTAGGTGTTCTGCAAAGCGGTCCTCAAGTCTCCACTTGGTTTCCCCAATGCAGAGGAGGCCACAACGGGTACAGCAGATGCAGTATACCACATTAGCAGATGTGCAGGTGAATATCTGCTTGATGTGGAAAGTCTTCTTGGGACCTGGGATGAGGGTGAGGGAGGAGGCGTGGGGGTAGGTGTAGCACTTCCTGCAGTTACAGGGAAAAGTGCTGGGTGTGGTGGGGCTGGAGGGGAGTGTGGAGCGGACAAAGGAGTCACAGAGAGAGTGGTCCCTCTGGAAAGCAGACAAGGGTGGGGAGGGAAAGATGTCTTTGGTGGTGGGGTGGGGTCGGATTGCTGATGGCGGAAGTGTCGAAGGATGATGCATTGGATCCAGAGGTTGGTGGGGTGGTAGGTGAGGATGAGGGGGATTCTTTTTTGGTTGTTATTGCGGGGACGGGGTGTGAGGGATAAGATGCGGGAGACACGGTCGAGGGTGTTCTCAACCACTGAGCTGGGGGGAAGTTGCTTTCCCTGAAAAACAATGACATCTGAGATGTATGGGAGTGGAGTGCCTCATCCTGGGAGCAGAGGCGAAGGAATTGGGAATAGGCTATGGCATTTTTGCAGGAAGGTGGGTGGACGGAGGTGTATTCTAGGTAGCTGTGGGAGTCGGTGGGCTTGAAACGGATATCGGTTTCTAGGTGGTTGCCCGAGATGGAGACAGAGAGGTCCAGGAAGTTGAGAGAGGTGTTAGAGATGGTCCAGGTGAACTTCAGGTTGGGGTGGAAGATGTTGGTGAAGTGGATGAACTGTTCGAGCTCCTCGTAGGAGCACGAGGCGCCGCCGACACAGTCATCAATGTAACGGAGGAAGAGGTGGGGTTTCGGGCCAGTATAGGTACGGAAGAGGGATTGAGGTTAAAGAGCAGGATTCATAATGTAGTAATCTCTGGATTACTTCCAGTGCCATGTGTGAGTGGGGTTAGTAAGGATGAATGCATGGTTGAAGAGATGGTGCAGGAGTGAGGGCTTTAGATTTCTGGAACATTTGGACTGCTTTCGAGGGTGGTGGCAGATAATTTGCACCTGAACTGTCATGGGACCAGCATTGTTGTGGGGTGGTTTGCTTGCACGATGAGTGGTAGGTTTAAACTAACTTGGCAGGAGGGTGGAATTCGGAGGAAATGTTCAGTAGGGGACGATAATTGGCCAACATTGGAAGTGACAATAAGTGAGTCAGGAAGGTGTAGACACTAAAGGCCAGTAAAGGCACAAGAGAGTTTAGCAATGTTGGATGGCATTTATTTCATGCTAAGAATCTGAGCACAACAGATATGTCGAGGGCACAAATTAACATGTAGGTGTTTGATGTCATTGCTTAAAAATTAAACATGGTTGAGAGAGGGTGTCACGGACGCTGAATTAACCACATGGACAAACACAGTGAAGAACCACAGGTCTGTAGCATGTGATGAAAGTTTTGTGAGGTTATTACAATAACTCCTCCCAATGAACTGTTCCTCAATTTATTGCCCCTGAGCTATACTTACTCTGAAGACTACTGACACTTTGTTTTGCACAAACTCCTAAGTAACTGTTTGTTATTGACAAACATTACATAAGAAAATTCTAGGCATGGCAATAATAAAATCTCTTACAAACCAATAACCAACTCCCTGGATTATTAGCCCAAAATCCCCCTTTAACCAAAATGTGGCAATTAAACCCAACAGATAAGACAAAAGGTTAGTAGTGGAGTTCATAGACTATCAGCATAGAATCCCTCCAGCGTGGAAACAGGCCCTTCAGCCCAACAAGTCCGCACCAACCCTCTGAGCATCCCACCCAGACCCATCACCCTATTCTACACATCCCTGAATACTGGGCAATTTAGCATGCCAATCCACCTAACCTGCACATCTTTGGGCTGTGGGAAGAAACCAGAGCACCCGGAGGAAACCATGGGGAGAATGTGCAAACTCCACACAGACAGTTGCCTAAGGGTGGAATGGTGTGTGTCTGTGAGGTGCTGGTGCCTGGTGCTGTGAGGCAACAGTGCTAACCACTGAGCCACTGTGTTAAAGATAGAAAGAGGGGAAAGTGGTAAACCAAGTGGCTGGACTCAGAATATTTGATTCTCAGGCGAACTGTTCAGGAGAAGTGTTAAACCCCTCTCAGCACCTCGACAAATGTTTGGTGAGGTAAGAGCAAAAACCTTTGAAAGAGTTATTGAATTGGATAGATTCCTTTTTCTGAACAGTTTCCTCATGCTATCTTAGCAGTCTGTCACTCACAATATGGCTCCACACCAAAAATGGTCTTCCAGTTGACCTTTACTGCCCCAGTCTCAGTTATCTGTTCTTTGCTTCAAGCAGTGTCCTTGTGGTTCCCTATCAAGCGGTCATCCAAAGGGTGTCTCCTTGACACCCAAAAACAATTCTTTCTCTGATCTCTCTGCTCGAGCTCAAGCTGTCAACTCCCCACACAGTTGTAGGGTTTGGCTTTACACATCTGCTCCTTGGTTTTTCCCTCCTGATTGTAATTTTTTTACTGGCATTTTTGTACCTGTTGTGAGGTCATCCGGCTAAAACATAAGGAGAGATGCCACCTTTGCAGGCTCTTCAAATGAAGCCATATGGATAGAACTTAACCAAGAAGAAACAATCTTGGGAGTGTACGAGAGGCCCCCTAACAATCTAAGAGAAATAGATGATCTATTTGCCTCTTAAACTTTGCTATTGTATCTGCTTCTGTGACCTTGCTGGCAGCGCATTCCAGGCACCTATTACTCTGAGTTTTAAAATAAAATCCTTGCATTTCTTTAAACTTCCCCCAGTTCACCTTAAACCAGATTTTAACAGGAATAGGATGGATGTTCTTAATATGGGGCGGCACGGTGGTTCAGTGGTTAGCACTGCTGCCTCACAGCGCCAGGGACCCAGGTTCAGTTTCACCCTTGGATGACTGCCTTTGTGGAGTTTGCGCGTTCTCTCTGTGTCTGTGTGGGTTTTTCCCCGGGTGCTCCGGTTTCCTCCCACAGTCCAAAGATGTGCAGGCTAGGTGGATTGGCCATGCTAAATTGCCCACAATGTTCAGGGAGATGTAGATTAGGTGGGTTTACAGGGGGAAGGGTCTGTGTGGGAAGCTGTGAGGTTCGGTGTGGACTTGTTGGGCTGAAGGGCCTGTTCCCACACTGTAGGGAATCTATGATTCAATGGAAGTAGGTTTATGGAATTATAGCATATCAGGCTGGAGGATCTGAATGAGCTATTCCATTTTGATGGGAAAAAGGATAGGTACATGTAGCAGGGTAAGGTTTATAATTGGGAGAACGGTAATTACAATTCTGTTAGGTAAGAACTGGGTAACTTAATTTGGGAACAGGTGCTGTCAGGGGAGAGCACTATTGAAATGTGGAGATTGTTTAAGGAATGCATATTGCGTGTGCTCGATATGTTTGTCCCTAGCAAGCAGGGAAGATGCGGTCGAGTGAGGGAACCTTGGTTCTCAAGAGAGGTCGAACGACTGGTTAAGAGGAAGAAGGATGCTTATGTAAGGCTTAGGAAACAAGGAACGGAAGAGGCTTTAGAGGGATACAAGTTATCCAGGAAGGAGCTGAAGAAAGAGCTTAGGAGAGCTATAAGGGGGCATGAGAAAACCTTGGCAGATAGGATCAGGGAAAACTCCAAGGCTTTCTACACATACATGAGGAATAAGAGAATGACCAGAGTAAGGGTAGGGCCGATCAAGGATTGTAAAGGGAATTTGTGCAAGGAGCCTAAAGAGATAGGAGAGGTCCTGAATGAATACTTTTCTTTGGTATTCACAACTGAGAGGGACCTAGTTGTAGAGGAGGACAGCGTGAAACCGGCTGGTAGGCTAGAGGAGGTAGATGTTAGTAAGGAAGATGTGCTAGGAATTTTGAGGGACTTGAAGATAGATAAGTCCCCCGGGCCTGATGAGATTTATCCAAGGATTTTCTGGAAGCAAGGGAAGAGATTGCAGGGCCTTTAGCGATGATCTTTTTGTCCTCGCTGTCCACGAGTGTAGTGCCGGAAGATTGGAGAGAGGCAAACGTCATTCCCGTGTTCAAAAAAAGGGAATGGGGTAACCCCTAGAAATTACAGGCCAGTTAGTCTTATGTCAGTGGTGGGCAAATTATTGGAAAGGGCTCTGAGAGATAGGATTTATGATGACTTGGAAAGACACAGTTTGATTTGTGATAGCATGGATTTGTGAGGGGTAGATCATGCCTCACAAACCTTACTGAATTTTTTGAAGAGGTCACCAAACACGTGGATGAAGGTAGAGCAGTGGATGTGGTATATATGGATTTAAGCAAGGCGTTTGATAAGATTCCCCATGGTAGGCTCATGCAGAAAGTAAGAAGGCATGGGATAGGGGGAAATGTGGCAGATTGGATTCAGAATTGGCTGACCCTCAGAAGGCAGAGGGTGGTAGTGGACGGAAAATATTCAACATGGTGCTCAGTTACGAGTGTGTACCACAAGGATCTGTTCTGGGTCCTCTTCTATTTGTGATTTTTGTCAATGATTTGAATGAAGGAGTGGAAGGGTGGATTAGCAAGTTCACAGATGATATGAATGTGGGTCACGTTGTGGACAGTGTGGAGGGCTGTTCTAGGTTACAAAGGGACATTGATGGGATGCAGAGCTGGGCTGAGAAGTGGCAGATGGAGTTTAACTCTGAAAAGTGTGAGGTGATTCATTTTGGAAGGACAAACTTGAAAGCAGAATACAGAGTTAACAGAAAGATTCTTGGCAGTGTGGGGGAGCAGAGCGACCTTGGGTATCTTCATGTCCACAGTTCCCTGAAAGCTGCCACCCAGGTGGATAGAGTTGTTAAGAAGGCGTATGGTATGTTAGCTTTCACTAAAAGAGGGATTGAGTTCAAGAGCCATGAAGTTATGCTCCAGCTATACAAAGGCCTGGTTCGGCCACATCTGTAGTATTGTGTCCAGTCTGGTCACCTCATTACAGGAAAGATGCGGAGGCGTTGGAAAAGGTGCAGAGGAGATTTACCAGGATCTTGCCTGGAATGGAGGGAAGGTCTTATGAGAAAAGGTTGAGAGAGCTAGGGCTTTTCTCTTTAGAATGGTGGAGGATGAGAGGTGACTTGATAGAGGTGTACAAAATGATCAGAGGTATCGATAGAGTAGACAGCCAGAGACTTGTTCCTCGGGTGGAGGTAGCTATTATGAGGGGGCATAGTTTTAAAGTGAGTGGAGGCAGATACAGGGGAGACGTCAGAGGTAGGTTCTTTACTCAGAGAGTGGTAGGGGCGTGGAATGCATTGCCGGAGAGTGTAGTGGCGTCGGCCTCATTAGGGGCATTTAAGCGGCTATTAGATTGGCATATGGATGATAGTATAAGGTAGTGGTGGAAGTTAGATGGACCTTAGGATTAGCGTAAAAGTTTGGCACAACATCGTGGGCCGAAGGCGCTGTACTGTTCTATATTCTATGTTCTAAAACCACAAAAACTCCTGATTCATGGTGTCTTGAACATTGTGGAAGAGCTGCTGTGGAATAACTTCAAAAGTCACACGACAACAAGTGACCTGATGAAGGGGCATCACTTCAAAAGCTTGTTGGATTACAACCTGGTATCATGTGACATCTGACTTTGTCCACTCATCTTTCACATTGTGAAATAATGTGGAGACCATTATGAAGTTTTCTATGGATTGTGGAAGCTTTCAGTATTATTTACAATTTTACAATCTTCTTTGTTCGAAAGGAACAATGTTTTTAAATCCTTCTGGTAATAGATTTCAGCAAAGCCCTGGAATGGATATATTGTCAACAATTTATTCACATTAACCAGTATCTCTGGAGAATGCATCTCTAGACGAGTGGAATCTGAGAGTCATAATCCTTCCACCTTTTAATTCACTGCAGTTATATCATGTGCTCATTCAAATTTTGCTATACTTTATCAAATACTGCCTTACACTCATTGGAAAGTGGATCAAATGTGAATTAAAACCATTTTAACTCATTGATTCAGGACTCCAGCAGTGATACTTAATAATAATGCTTACCACAAACATGAGTGCTGCTTTCCCTCTTCATCAAATTCTGTTACTAGTCTCATTCTTGTAGAAAATTAGATTAATTAAGGTAGTGCACAATGTTAGCATATATTAAATGGAGAATCTGTGCTTGTATTCAGAATTAGTGATTTTGCTGGTGGGCATGTATTATATTCATTTGCATTTGACTGCAATTTTTTCCCCACTTTCTCCATTTCATCAAGTACTGATGTCAAATCCCTGAAGTCTTTCTTTCAATATTTACACCCAGGTCTTTGTCCTGATATTTTGCCCATGATGTTAAGAAATAATAAATCAGGAATTGTGCTTCGTGTCCTGTTCTGGCAACAGAATTCTTACCCTACAGCCAGTTTTGGATTGTGTCATTTCTTGAATTTTGTTATTCCGAAGCCTGAATAAAAACACTGTCTAATAGAAAATATCATTCAAACTTTCACAAATATAATTTGTTAAAACTAAATATACTTTCAAAGGATTATGAGGTTAATTTCATAGCACTCTGGGTGGAGAATTCCAAAGATTCACCAGCTCTGAAGAAATTCTACCTCCTCTCAGGCTTAAATGGCCTGCCCCTTATATTGAGATTATGCCCCCTGGTTCTAGAGTCACCACCCAGAGTATTGACATCCTATCGAGATCCACCTTTCATACCCTGTAAGAATTTTCTAAGTTTCAATGAGATCTCTTCGTCTTAAACTTTAGGGAATACAAGCCCAGTTTGTTCAATCGTCATGAAACAAAACCACCATTCCAGGGATTAACCTGATGAATTTCTGTTATACTCCCTTTATGGCAATATATCCCTCCTTAGATAAGGACAGCAAACTGTGCACAATACTTCACGCGTTGTCTTACCAATGCTCAATACAGTCCCATCAAGGCATTTTTACTTCTGGAATCCGATCCTTTTGAAATGAATGACAACACACCATTTACTTTTTCAATTGCTTGCTGCACTTGCATGCTAATTTTAGTGACTCATGAAAGGACATTATGATTCCGCAGGATACACACACACTTGCCAACCTCTCACCATTTAAGAAATATTCTGTCTTTTTGTATTTTTTTTCTACCAAAGTGGATAACTTCACACTTATTCAAATATATATTCTGTCTGCCAGGCCATAACCTGTTCATATTGCCTATCCAAGTCCTCTTGAAGCCTCTTTGCATTCTCCACTCAAGTTACTTTTTCACCCAGTTGGATGTCATCAGCAAATTTGGGAATAGTACAATTGGTCCCACCATCCAAATCATTGATGTAGCTTATGAACAACTGTGGCCCAGCACTTACCCTTGCAGTACCCCACTGATCACAGCCTGCAATCTTGAGAATGGCTCATTTAGTCCTATCCTTTGCTTTCTGTCTGTTAATCAATTCTCAAACAATACCAACATATTAACCACGGTTCTACATGTTTCAGTTTTGTTTGCTCGTCTTGTGTATGGGACCTTATTAAAGACCTTCTGAAAACCAAATGCACCACATCTACCGGTTCTTCTTTTTCTGTACAACAAGTAACATTCTCAAAAAGATGATTTCCTTTCATAAACCTATGTAGCCTCTGTCTTTTTATTACATCCTTTATTATAAATTCTAATGTATCTCCTACTACTGATGTTAAACTGACAGGTCTGCAATTCTCCACTCTCTCTACTCCCTTATGTAGTGCTACTTTCCAGTCAGCATAAACCTTTCTAGAATCTATGGAATTTTGCAAAATAACTATCCATATATCCATAATCTCTGTAGACCTCTTTTTCAATCCACTGAGATGTGGCTTATCTGGTCTAGGGGATTTATCAAAATTCAATCCAGTTAACTTTTCAAGTATATCCCTTTGCTAATACTAATTTCTTCCAGCTCACGGTGGCTCAGTGGTTAGCACTGTAGCCTCACAGTGCCAGGGTCCCGGGTTCAATTCCAGCCCCAGGTGACTGTCTGTGCGGAGTTTGCACATTTTCCCCGTGTCTGCGTGGGTTTCCTCTGGGTGCTCCGGTTTCCTCCCACAGTCCAAAGATGTGCAGGCTAGGTAGATTGGCCATGCTAAATTGCCCATAGTGTTCAGGGGTGTGTGGGTTATAAGGGGATGGGTCTGGGTGGGATGCTCCAAAGGTCGGTGTGGACTTGTTGGGCCAAAGGGCCTGTTTCCACACTGTAGGGATTCTAATGATTTCACCAGTTCCTGAAGCCCTTTGGTCACCTAGTGTTTCTGGGAAATTCTCTGTATCATCTTTGAAGATGGTCGCCGCATTATAGGAAGGATGTGGAAGCATTGGAAAGGGTGCAGAGGAGATTTACCAGGATGTTGCCTGGTATGGAGGGAAGGTCTTATGAGGAAAGGCTGAGGGACTTGAGGCTGTTTTCGTTAGAGAGAAGAAGGTTAAGAGGTGACTTAATAGAGACATACCAGGTGATCAGAGAATTGGATAGGGTGGACAGTGAGAGCCTTTTTCCTCGGATGGTGACGGCTAGCACGAGGGGACGTAGCTTTAAATTGAGGGGTGATACATACAGGACAGATGTCAGAGGTAGATTCTTTACTCAGAGAGTAGTAAGGGCATGGAATGCCTTGCCTGCAGCAGTTGTAGACTCACCAACTTTAAGGGCATTTAAGTTGTCATTGGATAAACATATGGATGATAATGGAATAGTGTAGGTTAGATGGGCTTCAGATTGATTTCACAAGTCAGCGCAACATCGAGAGCCAAAGGGCCTGTACTGCGCTGTAATGTTCTATGTTCTATAAAAAAATAAGAGACCATTTTTCTACCATTTCCCTGTTCTCCATTATCAGTTTTCCTGTAATAAGACCACATTTGTCCTAGCTAATCTGTTTATTTTCACTTATCAAAAAAAGCTTTTACAGTTCACCTTTGTTTCTTGTTTGCTTGCATTCATATTCTCTTTTCGTTGATTCCATTCTTGGCCCTACTTGGCTGGGTTTAAAATTGTCCCCAATCCTCACATTTTCTGGCCACCTTATGAGCTACTTCTTTTGATCTAATGCCTTAAGTTCAACTATGGGTAGCTTTGAGTTTTTGCACCTTTTTAAAGGAATGAATTTCATTGTAAGCCTTAGAATACTCTTTAAATGCTAGCCATTAGCCAATAATAGCTATTCCCTGTCATCCAGTCTTTTTTGGTTTATTTACCCAGTCCCTGATAGCAGACCTGCCCCTTATATCTTCACCATTTCGTTTCTTCAGATTTAAGACTCTAATTTCAGAAGGGATTACAGCAAGTTATCCAAGTACTTGGAAGGGCACCTTAAGTGTCAAAACATTCAAGGCTGTGGTCTTAGTGTGGGAACATAGGACGAGTGTAGATTAATAGTATATTTTAGGTGGTACAGACATGATGGATCGAAGGGCCTTTTCCATAGAATCATAGAAACATGCAGTATGATTCTGTCTCTGTGACCCCATTTGTGGTCCTGAACCACAGTCTGGGAATCATTGTTCTACGGCATCTTCCTGACAGTGTACAACAGGTTTTTTTAATCAGTTAATAATTGTGCCTTGTACACCAAGATCTAGGTCATTTATAAATCAGGAACAGCAAGGGTCCTCACATTGACCCTGGGGTACTCGACTACAAACCTTGCTCAGTCTGAACAACATCTACTAATGAGCACCCTCTGTTGCCTGTCATTCAGCCTATTTTTTAATGCTGTGTTGCTGCTGTCAGTTTAATTCTATGGGCACTAATACTGCTCAAGTCTGTTGTGAGGCACTTTATCAAATGCCTGCCAGAAGTCCAGGGATGCCTTGGTATCAAGTGGATACATCGTGTCCATCTTAGTGCCTTGTTAACTTTAACCACAGACAGCCTGTCCAATACTCCTCCTTATTAATTTTAATCCCTTCTAGTGTCTGAATTTCATCATCTTTCACCATGACCATGAGCAGCATCATCTTCCTTGATACCTCAGCAATAGCTCCTACCCCCATGCATAAATCCCTAATCAGAGATAAATTTGTCCTTCATTTTTCCACACATTGACTATTTCAATGGCAGTACAAAAAGGATTATCTTTTACATTAGCAGCCAGTCCCCCAAGGCTGTGATTGAACCCGGGTCCCTAGCACCGTGAGGCAGTAGTGCTAACCACTGTGCCACCATGGTGGCTTCAGCTCGATTCTCCATTAAGTTATTCACCTGTAGGAACCTTGATCTCATTTGTCCCCCAGGAGCTCTGGCTTTGTTTGGTGCACTGTTCCCCTTCCCAAAATGTATATCTTGATTGTGTCTAAGCTGTTCAGTTACTGTTTTTCATACCAGCCTTTAATGCTAAGTTATCCATCTTGCCCCTCTGAAGTTGGCTTTCCACTGGTTAATTATCCCTACTGTGGATTGCTCCTTGTCCTTCTCTATAGCTAACCACAACCCTATGAGACAATGAACACCAACCCCTAAATGTTCCCTGACCAACACATGATCTCTATGATCCATCTCATTCACAAGAACTAGGTCTACAAGTGTCTCATTTCATATTGGACTGGAAACACAGTTCCGCCGGAAATTATCCTGAGCAGACTGTCGGAACTCTTGCGCCTCTCTGCTGTTACTATCCTAGTTTGTGCCTGGATAATTAAGGTGCCCCATTATAACCACATTATAATTTTTGCACCTCTGTAAATTCCTTTCAGTTTTGCTCCTCTACCTCTAGATGGTGACATAGAGACTGCACCAAGCAATGTAGTTGCACCTTTATTCGTCAGCTCTAGCCAAGTGGTTCTGACCTTGATCCCTCTGAGATATTGTATTTCTCCAGGACTGAAATAATCCCCTTAATCAAATTGAAATGGATTTCCAGCTCCAGTTACTCGATGTAGCTGTGCTATGCAAATCTCAAATGAAATCTGACTTCCTCATGTTGTATTTACCTTTCTCAAATCCATACGAAGCAGTACAGTACAGTCATACACCACATGCCAATAAGTACATTTGGTATTGTCTGAAACTACACCATTGTATAGCATAAGAATTTTTTCAGTATTGAAAAGTGAAATGTTACAAGCTGGAATTCTCTATACGCAGCAGAATGTTGTTAGCTGGGTGTCTTCATAGAAAAGGATGATTAAAATGTTGAGATAACGAGGTGTAGAGCTGGATGAACACAGCAGGCCAAGCAGCATCAGAGGAGCAGGAAGGCTGACGTTTCGGGCCTAGACCCTTCTTCGGAA
>JAHRHZ010000052.1:306049-317989 GCA_024137785.1 Ginglymostoma cirratum | reverse complement strand
TCCCCCTCCCAATTTCTGAAGAAGGGTCCCGACCCAAAACGTCAACTTTCCTGCTCCTCTGATGCTGCCTGGCCTGCTGTGGTCCTCTTGCTTCAAGTAGGAGATGCCTTTGGTTTGTTTGGATAGGGTCAAACTGCAATGTTTGTTTGTTTCCTTGATATGCTGCTATACAGAGCTGAACTGCTTTTGTGACCATGTATGTATATAAAGATATTTTTTATAAATAAAGTATATTTTTGAAATAAAAATTCCAGTTCTTTGTGACTTTTGATTTTGTTTCTGTACCAGATGCTTGGCAGAAAGGGTGAACCCACAGGTTCTGCAGACCTTCCCAAATGTTCCAAGGGGCGAGGCATGTTTTGCTCCTGCACCATTTACGAATTCACAGCTTGAATATGGTCCACATGCTTGTTCAGGACCATCAACCCTATATGACACTGGTCCTGATCTCGTGTCGGCCATGCCTCTTAACCAGGCCGGAACCATTTACATGATTCATACAGCAAACTTCGTCCCCTGTATCAATCTGTCTCTCTCACTTGGTGGAGTCTTACGTCCAGCATCAATATTCCTGATACCGTTTCACCCTCCCACCATGGTCCATGAAGATCAGACTGAACCTGGTGTGGAGTCACGAGCAACTCTGCTGGCGCTATCCCTCTAGTTGCATGTCGGTGGACCTGTAATCAAAAAAAACGTGACACCTTGGTATCTAGCAAGGCTGTAAGCATTTTCTCAAGCTGGCCTTCAAAGTTTGGACTGTTCTTTCTGCCAGGCCATTGGATGATGAGTGGGATGGAGCTGTCCTTATATGTCGAATCCCATTTATCTTTAGGAAATACCCATATTCCCTCCTAATAAATGATAGCCCATTATCTGTGACCAACACTTCTGGGACTCTGTGTGCAGATTTTTAATTGTCATACCTGTGTTTGACGAATGGACCCTATGCACATCCAACCACATTGAGTGGCCGTTAGTAGTGATTAAGAACGTTGAACCCAGGAAAGGACCTGCATGGTTGATGTACACACTAGTCCAAACACAGTCCAAGCTGTCTATTTTAAAATCTCCTGTTCTTTAGCCCTCAGCCTTCATAGCTACTCATCAGTGTGTTTAAAAATAAGTTTGTGTTATATGTGACGAGAGTGCTTTCTTGAATACTGGTTTGTTTGGTAAAAAGTTCTAATTTAATGTTGAAACATAAACCGGCAGCATTGTGTGCTTATGTTTCAGTGAGAGACACCTCATTCTAACCAACATAAAAGATCAACTTCTATGGACTCCCCAAGGTGCACAAACTCCCTGAGACTGGGACAACACATCCATAATTGTGCAAGCCAAACAGACACACAAGGGAATTCCTGGAGGTCTGGTATTCTAATCAGAACTCCATCAACAAACACATTGAATGAGACCTGGTGTACAAACCACTGGGAAACCGAACCAGAAGTGGTACCAACAACTAAGACATATAAATAAAAAGCGGCAAAGAACGCTGGTGCTTCATCAGAGATGCATTGACGAGGGTGATGAAACATTTGCAACCAAACACACCGGTTCAGCGAGCATATCTACAACTTCAACCACCTAACTGTTCTAGTATGGTGTCATGGTGGTTCAGTGGTTAGCACGGCTGTCTCACAATGCCAGGGATGAAGGTTTGATTCAACCCTCAGGCAAATGTCTGCGTGGAGTTTGCACATTCTCAGTTTGAACGGAATGCCAGCGGCGCAGTCATGCCTGCCTCAGTAGCACTGGACACACCTGTTCCCTCCATCACTGCTTCAGACATCAGATCGGTCTTCCTGGGAGTCAACCCAAGGAAAGTGACAGGTCCGGACGATGTCCCAGGCTGAGCACTTAGATCCTGTGTCGACCAACTGGTGGAGATATTCACTGACATCTTCAAGCTGTCCCTCCTACAAGCCAAAGTCTCACCTATTTCAAGAAGACCACCGTCATTCCCATACCTAAGAAAGTACATGTAACATGCCTTTAATGACTACCACCCTGTGGCTCTAATCTCAATAATCATGAAGTGCTTCGAGAGGCTGGTCATGGCCCACATCAACTCCAATCTCCCAGCCCACTTTGATCCCCTACAATTTGCTTACAGATGTAACATGTCCACAGAGGATACCATATCTCTAGTCCTGCACTCATCCCTGAAACATCTGAACATCAAAGATACCTCTGTCAGACTCCTGCTTGTTGACTACAGCTCTGCGTTCAGCACCATTATCCCCTCCAGACTGATCTCAAAACTCTATGACATTTGCCTCATCTTTGATGTCTCATTGCAGGAGAACTGAACAGCGCAGTTCTCTTCAACTCACACCTCTAACCAGTGACTCCAGCTACAAATCACAAAACCACCTAGTTTTTCTCAGTCAAGATCCTTCACCACTTCAAAACCTGGAGTCTCTGGCTATTTTGAGTTATTACAGCTTAAAAAAAAATCAAGGATCTGAGTCCATTTGGCTCCTATCCCCGAAGTGTACGAGCTTACAGAAGAATACCCAAATCACACTCTGCATTCTTTACAAGCTTAGACCTGGAAATTGGTGTCTTATCTAGTCATACACAATCTACGTGATCCACTGTCCCTGTCATCCCTTCAACTGTTGGAATATTACCATCCCATTTTAACTCAAATGTTGTTGTCATTATAATGGCAACAGCAACAAAATGCATTTCCATGATTACTCTGTGAAAGTGACAGCAATTTCTGACGTTCTCACACATGCATTTGTATTTGAATATTTAGAGACTGCTGATGGTGATGCCCCATTCCTTCATAGATTGAGCTAAAAGAAAAGTCTTAGAAATTTCAAAAAGATGTGAATTTCTGCTTGAAATTACCCTTGAAAATGCTTTGCTACATTGTTGAATGGGCTGTATCCCAATTTGAAACAATACTACTGAATAATTACCGCTGAACAGTTTTCTTTTCAATCATTCACAAGATGTGCGCATCGGCGGCTATACCAGCATTTATTGCCCATCCCTAATTGCACAGAGACTGGCTCAAGGTCAACCACATTGCTGCGGGTCTGGGGCCACATATAGGCTAGACCAGGTAAGGATAGCAGATTCCTTACCAAAAGGGCGTTAGTAAACCAGATGGGTCTTCCTCAACAATTGAGAATGGTTTAAAGATTACCATTGTACTGTTAATTCCCAATTTTTATTGAACTCAAATTGCACTATCTTCCATGGTGAGATTCGAACTCAGGTACCCAGAGCATGACATGAGTTGCTGGATTAACAGTGTAGTGATAATGCCACTATGCCATCATCTCTATCCTTGGAAAAACTATGTTTACATTTTTAAGATTTCTACATTCGATGTGGGCAGCACTAGCCAGAACTGCTGCTGTTGAGAAGGTAATGATGGTGAGCTGCCTTCTTGAATCACTGAAATCCGTTTGGTGTTCTGCTATCATTCCAGGTTTAAGACCTGGCCACAATGAAGAAAAGTTATTACAGTTCCAAATCAGGATGATGACTTTGATATTTGTCTTTTCTCATTTGTAGACTTTGTAGAATGTATGTTGCACTGAAGCGTTCAATTTATCAATGTAACCTTTTATAGCTATGGTCCCTTCTGACCCCTTTCTTATATTGTCCCCCTTCTAATTGTCATAGTTTCCCATTCTTGCCCACAAGGAATATTATGTGCCCATTGCACTGGGAAATTAGTATGAAAGGCATTGCTGGAAATAATCCTGTACATGTTCTTGAGATCACACAAAGCTGGAAATTTCACTGCACGGTTCTCTAATCTTTCTTTTAATGTTTTGTTCCCCTCAGAATGTGGCATCAAAAGACTATGTTTGAACATAGAGCTGGCGTCCAGTCTTGTCTGCATGCCTAACCAGTTGAGCTGTCTGATGACACTCTGCAGTTGTTCTGTTTCATCTATGAAGGCAATCCATCATTTTGTACAGACTTGGCACAGCCAATTCTGATAGGATTTACATTCTCCAATATTATTAATATAAAATTACATCTGACTCACCCTTGCTTTATCTCCAAATCACCATATTTAACAGCATCCGAAGACTGATTACCAACTTAAACACTGTCCTAATTTGCTCAATACAATTCTTTTCCTACTTATTAGTGCTACCCCGTATAAAACTATCACCTGCATGCATTAAAAGTGTATATAAAAGTATTTCCTATAGTGCCATTTGGATATTGCAGGGTCGGCTTTGAGTTGTGCACAACCTAACTATTGCTGAGCGGGCCTCACTGAAAAGTACCACAGGCAGAAAGTGTCACTCAGTACATAAAAATGTTTGTTCAACTTTGAGAATTTCCTTTTTGTGGATGGCTATTTCCTCCAAATGCTGGAGAAACACGTTTGGATACAGGTTTCCATGCAGAAAAGCTGTTTGTAAATCTGTGGATTTGCTGCACAGCTAAAATATGAAAAGAAAGTTCCCATTAATCTCAGCTCATTATTTCAGGATGTAGCATCTTCAGGTGAGATAGGGAAAGAGATAAAAGATGAGGTAATATTGCGGATTCATCAAGGAATCGATTACAGGTGTAAGGAGGGATGACATCTCAGAAGGCTCTTCAAATGAAATGATATGGATAGAAGTCAAAAACCAAAGAAAGGAACAATCACGTTGTCATAGTGTAAAAGGTTTAAAGGGAATGGGATTCTTAAAATGCATTCAGCACATCTTTCTAAGCCAGTGCGTAGATCATCCTACAGGAGACGAGGTGGTTCTGGGCTTAATTTTGAGTATTGAAGTTGGGCAAGTGGTTGAAGTATCATTGAGGGAGTGTTTTGCAGACAGCAAACTGTTAGTTTCAAGATCGTTATGAAAGAGAACAGAAATGGGCTTGAAATCAAAGTTCTAAACTAGTAGAAGGCAGATTTTAAAAAGATCAGCTATGATTTGGCTGTAATGGACTGAGAGCAGATACTGAAAGCTTTCCGAACGAATGTCATGCAAGATAGTTTTTTTGAGAACAGGGTTGCATTTGTGGAATCACAGAATCAAACTGTACAGAAGTGTACCCCCTTGTTATTGGCCCTTCAATTAAGGGGAACAGCTGCTTTCTATCCATTTTATCCTTTGGAGAAAAGTATTGAGGATGAATATAAAACAAATTGTTAAAATAATGAGTAGTATTAGCTACGTAGGTGGATTATTTGCATTCAGCAGTGATCGTTGAACTGGAAGACACATGTACCAAGTTAGCAATCAAGTTATGAGAGCACATATTAGAAAATTCTCTGCTGTGCAGTAATAAACTACATGTAACAGCAGCACAAACATACTGTGGTTATTGTAAAGAAGGGTTCGTAAAACCTTTACTTAAGGAGAATTTAAACATTATCATCTTTTTTGTGAAATAGCTGGCCAGATTTATAATGAAACACTGTTGTTCCGATTCCAAGCAGTCAGAGAAAATGTCACTTTGGAAGTGGACATTGCCTGGATTTGACTGGTTCAGTTGCTGTGTTCCATTGATGGATCCAGAAAGACAGAAAGAAAATTCAGGAACTTGTAGCTCTGATCTGAGCTGAAAATCGTTGGCCGATTGAATTGCAAAGGGCCTTTGGAGGCATTTTGGCCTTTTCACAATCTTAAGTTTTCTGGTGACAGTAATTAAATATAAATGTAAGTTTTACTTTGGCAAATTGTTTCGAACCCATCTTTTGCCTTTTTAGTCGGTCAACTAAAGGAGGTGGTGCACCTACACTGTCAGATCCCTATCTTTAGTGAGAAGCAAGATACTGACAAAATGTTCAGCACCAAAAGGTCAGTTAACAAAATATTGAATGTGTGAAAGTAACAGTTCAGAAATTACTTGCTAAGTTACTGTTACAACCAGGAAATTAGTTCAAAAGACTTGTGTGTTCTTTGTCACGTTACCCATTTCAATAGTTCCAATTTTTCAAGGATGTCTGCTTTTAATGCAGGTAATAAGCACACTGCCAATAGTTTGTAATCATTAAAGAGGCTAATGAGATGTTGAAGATGTTAATAGTCCATTTTACTTAGCATTCTGAACAGAGGGAGGTAACTTCCATTTGAATTGTAACCGGTGTCCAGCCAATGAGTTCAATCTAGCGGTTTACTTGGGTTGATGTGTAGGGAAAAGAATGTGCAATAGATGGATGATGGTGAGACGGGCAAGTTGTGGTGCTTGGGGTATGTTGATGGTGAACTATCAGCTTTCGCTGTCATTATTCTGTTTAAACTGACTGCAACTTCTAGATGCCAGGCAAATGCAGATTAGTGCAGAATTCTTGAAGTTGCAGTCTGTCACTGCATGCTCTATGATGGTGCTCTGTCATTGCACCTACACCGACCTCTTGACGCACCCTGACACCAAATCAACAACAGTAGGATCAAGAAAAAGTGATTTTCTCTCCCCCAATCTCTTTTTGTAACCTGATTAAAATGGTCTGTCTAGTTCAGTCGCCCAAACTGAATTTTTAAACAGTGATGTGGTTAATAGTGCAGGATAAACAACAGAAATGGACTTGACACAAAACGTTGTATTCACTTATGTCATGAATCTGTCATTTTTAAGCTAAGTTTTAAAAGGCATTTTAAGAATAAATTGTTCAGAATATTTTAGCTTCTGTCTTCAATCCTTTGTGTTGGCCCCAGTTTCTAACTTGCACAAAGATGACATTATTACAATTCATTTTATTTGTTTCTTGCTTGGGCATCTGTGAAGATCTTTTAGTGTGATGGGCTGCTTAGTCAGCTTGTTAACGTCATTGTAAATCCAAGTGAATAACCAATAAAGAGCTCCATCCTCAGTTGCAGATGGAAGTGATATTGCTGGGACTGTCATTGAGACTTATACTCCTAGCCAATGACACAGAGGTCCATCTTGAGTGCAATTGAGGCATAAAGTTAGTTTAGAGGAACCTCCACCCACTACAAAGAATGATATCCAAGCCTGAACATTTGTGCAATATCTTGATAACTTATCTAACTTCCTTAGGAAGTATAACTCCATTTTTCAGGCCTCAGAGCCCAGTAGGAGGGGGAGCAGTGAATGGCTGCAACTGACCTCTCATTCTGGATGACTGGTCTGAAATTGCATTGTGGAATTCCAAAGGAACCAATACAAACTTGTGAACATCTCAACCTGCATTGAGTGGAATGAATTGTCACATCAGACATACTTTGTTGGGCTGCAAGTATATTACAAGTATTACTGTCAGATTATGGAACACTTGCATAATATTAAATCTGCATCTTCAAGGACCCACAAACGAACGCTTTGTTATTTTCGGTTGACCCTCAATTTGAAGATGATTGCTCCTCAGGGTTGTTAGTTTCTTTGGTGGGTCTACACATGAGTGAACAGTCTATTCTCCACCTGCGCATATACTGTCTGGGTCCCATTGCATAAGTGAGCGGTAACGCCAACTGCTCCCTACTCGAGGACTTTTGGTGATTTGTAGAGGTCTTTGTCGTCCTGCACTGCCACAGTTTATTGAAGGCTGAGCTGATACAGCAGATCTTGTGTTGGATCTTCTCATCAATTGTGATCTTTGAGAGAGGTGGCTGTTGAGGTTTGGGAACTAGATCCTATCCTGGAGTCTCACCTTCAATGTCTATGGGAGGTGGCAAGTTTGGCTAACCGTGCTGATATACTACTTTTTTTTTTGTTGTTCGTAGGTTATGTATATCACTGACTGGCATAACATTTATTGTGCATCTCTAATTAGGGTAGAAAAGGTAGTGATGAGCTGCCTTTTTGAAACGCTGAGTGTAGGGACACCCATAATGGTACATAATGGCCTGGTATGGCAACTGCTCTGCCTAGGACCATAACAAATTACAGAGGGTTCTGTGCACAGCCCAGACTATCATGGAAGCCAACCTTCCAGCCATGGACTCGTTGCAGCCCTCCAGTAGATGGTGATTCATCCATGGATTCTACCCGAGAAGACTGAAGGATAGCAATAACGGTATCAGCTATCACTGTCGCTTTAGCACTGAGGAGCCTTCAGTGTTGGGCGATGGAATTAATCATAGAGTCACAGAGGCCTACAGCACAGCTCTTCAGCCCATTGTGTCCATACCAGTTAAAAACAACCACCTAACTGTTCAAATTCTATTTTCCAGCATTTGACCACCTTGTATGCGTTGGCATTGCAAGTGTTCATCTGAATACACTTAAATGTTATGAGGGTTTCTACCTGTACCATCTACAGGCAGTGAGACCTGAATTCCCACCATGTTTTGGGTGGAAGTATTTTTTCTCAGATCATCTCTAACTCTTCTGCCTGGTCCCTTAACCTTCCTTTATGCCCCGGTCATTGATCCCCCCACTAAGAGTTTCATTCCTATCTACTCTATCCCTTCATAAGTTCATTGTCATCCCTAAGGAGATAGACCCCATTTTTGTGAATCTTGGTGATTTTTTTTCTTTAATCTTTCACAGGATGAGGGTGTCGCTGACTAGGCAGAATTTATTGCCCATCTCTAATTGCTCAGAGGGCAGTTAAGAGTCAACCACATTGCTGTGGGTCTGGAGCCACATGTAGGCCAGACCAGGTAAGGATGGCAGTTTTCTTTCCTAAAGGACATTAGTGAACCAGATGGGTTTTTCCAACAATTGACAATGGATTCATGGTCATCATTAGGCTCTTAATTCCAGATATTTATTGAATTCAAATTCCACCATCTGCCATGGCGGGATTCGAACCCGGGTCCCCAGGATGCTATCTGTATCTCTGGATTAACAGTCCAGCAATAATACCACCATACCATCGCCTCCCCGATCTTGCCCATTTGACCTCAGCATACATATGGCTGTGGTAACTTTAGAAAGCTTCTCATGTCATGATGATCAGCATATTGTTGCATCTCTCAGGCTTTCTTTACCTCCTGCACATCCTTTATTTCATGAATTTGTGACCTTGGATTGTTTTTCCAGGTATTGAAAGTTGCTCATTTTAGATCACTTATTTGAGCAGGTTATTATGCTTAAAATTGATGACGCTTGAACCTAATAGCATAGAACACAGGGTAGTACAGCTGATTTTCTACAATCCCACTGTTTAAGTTAGTGACCTGTACTGCAGGCATCAGAGTAACACAGAGGTCACTTAGTTCTTTGGCTCAAGCAATGGCATACTTCAGGAGGCCCAGTGCTTTGTTCTCAGATGCTCCATGTGGTTTTTTCTTTGTCCTTTGAACAGGAAGTTTGGGTTGGTTGTCATGTATCTAAATGGTGGGCCAGAATCTATATAAGCTTCAGAACCAGCAGAAACAAATTGTTATGGAAAGGTACAAGGACATGTCTGAAATCAAACTTCTGAACTGGAGGCAGGCTGCTTTTGATGTTGGCTACTTGGACTTCAGCAAGGCTTTTGATTAGGTCTTGCATGGGAGATTGATGTGCAGAAAGAGGCTATCTAGCCCATTGGGTCTATACTGACCCCCAAGAGCAGTCCACCTACACCCAGCAACCCGCACACCCACCCTGTCCCTCTAGCCTGCACATCCCTGGATGCCATGAGCATCGCAAATCCACCAAACCTGCATATCTTTGAACTGTGGGAGCAAACTGGAGCACCCGAAGGAAACCCACACAGACGTAGGGAGAATGTATAAACTCCACACAGACAGTCAGCTGAGGCTGGAGTTGAATCTGGGTCCCTGGCGCTGTTAGGCAGCATTACTAACCACTGAGCCATCATTTCATGCCATCCTTGAGCCACCATGCCACATACGAGACAGATGGGCTGATCAGTGGCAAATTGAATTCAATCCAAATAAATGTGAAGTGATGCACTTGGGCAGGGCAAACAAAGCAAGGGCATACATGATGAACGGTAGGACTCCTGGAAGCACTGAGGATGGTACAGAGGAACCTTGGCATGGATGTACACCAGTCCCTTAAGACAGTGGGATAGGTAGAAAAGGTGGCATGGTGGTTCAGTGGTTAGCACTGCTGTCTTACAGCGCCAGGAACCCGAGTTCGATTCCACCCTGGGTGGGCTTTGCACGTTCTCCCTGTGTCTGTGTGGCTTTCGTCTGGGTGCTCTGGTTTCCTCCCACAGCCCAAAGATGTGCAGGCTGGGTGGATTAGCCATGCCAAATTGACCCATATTGTTCAGGGATGTGTAGCTTAGGTGGGTTACGGGGAGAATGGGTCTGGGTGGGATGTGTTGAGGGTCGGTGTGGACTTGTTGGGCCGAAGGGCCTGTTTCCACCCTGTATGGATTCTATGATTCTCTGATCTATGATCGAAAAAGTAGTTAAGAAGGCATATTGGGATACTTGTCTTTAATAGCCAACACATAATGTTTAAAAGGAAAGAGGTTATGCTGGATGTTGGTTAGGCCACAGCTACAGCATTGTTTGCACTTCTGGAATCCACATTAAAAGAGGCATCTGATAGAACTGGAGAGGTTGCAGAGGAGTTTTACCAGGATACTGCCTGATCTGGAGACTTTCAGTTACAAACAGAGCTTGGACAGACTGGGAGATAGTAGGAACTGCCGATGCTGGAGAATCTGAGATAACAAGGTGTAGAGCTGGATGAACACAGCAGGCCAGGCAGCATCAGAGGAGCAGGAAAGCTGACGTTTCGGATCTGGACCCTTCTTCAGAAATGGGGGAGGGGAAGGGGACTCAAATAAATAGAGAGGAGGGTGAGGCGGATAGAAGGTGGATAAAAGAGCAGATAGGTGGAGAGGAGATGGACAGGTCAAGGAGGCGGGGATGGAGCCAGTAAAGGTGAGTGTAGGTGGGGAGTTAGGATGGGGGTTGGTCAGTCAAGGGAAGACAGTCAGGTCAAGGAGGCGGAGATGAGGCTGGTAGATAGGAGGTGGGTGTGGGGGGGTTGGTCAGTGAGGTGGGAAGAGCAGATAGGTGGGAGAAAAGACGGAGAGGTCAAGGAGGCAGGTACAAGCTGGGCTGGTTTTGGAATGAGGTTGGGGGTGGGGAGATTTTGAAGCTTGTGAAGTCCACATTGAGACCATTGGGCTGCAGGGTTCCCAAGCGAAATATGAGGTGCTGTTCCTGCAGCCTTCGGGTAGCATCGTTGTGACACTGGAGGAGGCCCAGAATGGATATGTTGTACAAGGAGTGGGAGGGGGAGTTGAAGTGGTTCGCGACTGGGAGGTGCAGTTGTTTGTCACAAACCGAGTGTAGGTGTTCCACAAAGCGGTCTCCAAGCCTCCACTTGGTTTCTCTGATGTAGAGGAGGCTACATGGGGAACAGCGGATACAATATACCACATTAGCAGATGTGCAGGTGAACATCTGTTTAATGTGGAAGGTTTTCTTGGGGCCTGGGATGGGGGTGAGAGGTGAGTGTAGGGGCTGGTGTAGCACTTCCTGCTGTTGCAGGGAAAAGTGCCAGGAGTGGTGGGGTGAGTGGGGAGTGTGGAGCGGACAAGGGAGTCCCAGAGAGAGTGGTCCCTCCGGAAAGCAGATAAGGGTGGGGAGGGAAAAATGTCCTTGCTAGTGGGGTCAGATTGCAGGTGGCGGAAGTGGCGGAGGATGATGCGTTGAATCCGGAGGTTGGTAGGGTGGTACGTGAGGATGAGAGGGATTCTGTCTTTGTTGGTATTGCGGGGAGGGGGTGTGAGGGATGAGTTGCGAGAAATGCGAGAGATGTGGTCGAGGGTTTTATCGGCCACTGTGGAGGGGAAATTGCGGTCCTTGAAAAACGAGAACATCTGGGATGTCCGGGAGTGGAATGCCTCATCTCGGGAGCAGATGCCGTGGAGGCAAAGGAATTGGGAATAGGGGATAGCATCCTTGTAGGAAGGTGGGTGAGAGGAGGTGTATTGGAGGTAGCTATGGGAATCGGTAGGCTTGAAATAGAGATAACAAGCATGGGGCTGGATGAACACAGCAGGACAAGCAGCATCATAGGAGCAGGAAAACTTGACGTTTCGGGCCTAAACCCTTCATCAGAATCAGG
>JAHRHZ010000052.1:277289-305649 GCA_024137785.1 Ginglymostoma cirratum | reverse complement strand
AATCAGGATTTCTGATGAAGGGTTTAGGCCCGAAACGTCAAGTTTTCCTGCTCCTATGATGCTGCTTGACCTGCTGTGTTCATCCAGCCCCATGCTTGTTATCTCGGATTCTCCAGCATCTGCAGTACCTTTTATCTAGGCTTGAAATAGATATTGGTTTCCAGGTGGTTGCCAGAGATGGAAACAGAGAGGTCCAGGAAGGAGAGAGAGGTATCGGAGATGGTCCAGGTGAACTTAAGCTTGGGGTGGAAGGTATTAGTAAAGTGAATGAACTGTTCGAGCTCTTTCATTTGCACCACATTGGGGTACCCTTGGTGCATTTGTCCCAGCACCTTTCCTCTTCACAGGGAAAGATTAACACCTCTTATACCCCATATTAAACACCCATCTAATATGGACAACTCCCATCTCCTGGATTGGTAATCGTCTAATTCTGGGAAGTTTCTATGACAAATCCTTCCTCCCAGGACTAAGTCCACCACAAGGTTCAAGACTGGGTAATTGCCGTTGGGGTTCCACACCTGATTCGCAGACACCGATACCTTGTCTGCCTAGAGAAAGCACATAAATTTCAGGTTCTAGTTGGGAACATTCTTATTTCCTGGTAGTGGTAACCTTGACAAAGCATCTGGATTACCATGCTTCTCCAACTGTGAGTATCTGATTTCATAGAGCTACTTCTGGTGGCAGCATGTAGACTCCCAGATTGAGGAGAAATCCTGCACGTTAGTAAGGAAGGCACCACCATTGTTGCCCTTCTTTCATGGCAGTGGTTTTAATTACCGTGGCGGTGGATTCATGTCAATTTTGTGAGACCAGGAGGGGGATGGAAATTACTGGTGATTATGGACGCCCACTCCAAGTGGCCCGAGGTGGCTGTCATGAAAACGGTATCAGATGAAGCTGATTGGATGCAATATTGTCAGGTTCCCGAACAAGATATGAGTGACAATGGTCCGCAGTTTGTGGTACAAGACTTTGAACAGTATCTGAAAAGTCATGGAGTCAGACATGTGAGAGCAGCTCTGTATCACCTTGCAACAAACAGCCAGGCGGAAAGGTTTGTACAAACCTTGAAGCAGGCTTTAAAGGCTTCACGAACAGAGGGCTAGGATGGTGACTCAGCAAATTTCTCAGCATACATAGGAACACACCACATGCGATGACCCAGTGCTTGCTGGCATCCTTAATGCTCAACTGCCAGCTGAGAACCATGCTTGACTTACTGTGGCCAGACGAGACCAGAGAGGTGGTAGAGCAAAATCAAGAAGGACCGATTGCCAGAAGAGTAGGAACTTTGCTATCAAGGGTATTCCAAAGAGGAGAAACTGTAGGCTCAGAATTATAGATCTGATGAAAAATGGATCTCAGCGATTGTGGTTGCTCAAACAGGGCCATTGACATGTATGGTGCAGACTAGAGATGAACTGGTCTGCAGGAGATGTGTGGACCAGCTGGTCTCTGCACCTCAGCAATAAGGGGGATGTCCCTCAAAACAGCAAGCTGGTCCAGGTGGGACTAGTGATGCTGACCAAATCCTGTTCACCAAGCCAGGTTTGGCCAGATTCAGGGTGGCGATAATTGCACTGTGACCAGGCAACAACAGCCAACAGAGAGGGACTTACCTACAGAACAGCAGGAACTTCCAGAAATCCAGGAAACTACACTCGAAAAGGCTCCTGAGACAAGGGATGGTCTACGAGGAGTCACGATCTCTCTGAGAGATTGATCATGTAGAAGTAACTGCAGAAGGATTGTTTTGCTTTTCATTTTTTTAATGAATATTCCTGACAAAGCACATACGTTAGCCACAGTGCTTGATGAATAGTTACAATTGTTGGACTGTATATATTGCTAAGGAGAGCATGGAAATAAAGAGGGAAGTGTCTTATGTACGTAGTTGTGTGGTGTTGCCCCTTTAAGAGGACAGGTCGGGTGACCCAGTGTGGGAGCTATGGTAGACTCTCTAGGACTGACTGTGGCGCTAAGAGATTGCACAATAAAGTATTCCCTGTTCTAGT
Source organism: Ginglymostoma cirratum (assembly GCA_024137785.1). Classification (NCBI taxonomy): domain Eukaryota; kingdom Metazoa; phylum Chordata; class Chondrichthyes; order Orectolobiformes; family Ginglymostomatidae; genus Ginglymostoma; species Ginglymostoma cirratum. The sequence goes on along the minus strand of JAHRHZ010000052.1, from coordinate 303,628 downwards.
TTACCCTCCAAAATTGGCTTAGTGGCAGGAAACAGAGGATAGTAATAGGAGATTGGTCATGTGACTGGAGGCCAATGGGTCCAGTACCACTGGCATCACAGGGATCAGTGCTGGGTCCCTACAGTTCATAACAGGGTGAGTCCATTGACTGTGAGGAAGAAGATGTTGGTTGTAGGAGGATATAAATTGATCAGATGGGCAGGTCAGTGACAGATGCAATTTAACCCTGAAATGTGTGAGGTGTACCATTTTGTAAAATGTAACAAGACAAGAAAGTACTAAATGAATGGCAGGACACTAGGAATCTCAGAGGAACAGAAGGACCTTGCAGTATTTGTCCACAAATCCCTGAACGCATCAGGACAAGTTAATTGGGTAGTGAAAAAGGCATACGGGACTCTTGCCTTCATCAGTTGAGGCATAGATTATAAGAGCAGGGAGGTTATGTTGCATCTGTTATAGCAGTTTGGTTAGGCTACAGCTGGAGGACTCTGTGTAGTTCTAATCTCTGCACGGTACGAATGATGTGAATAATGGAGGGGATGCAGAGGAGATTTACTAGTATATTGCATGGGATGGAGCATATTATCTATAAAGAGAGGCTGGATAAGCTCCAGTTATTTTCTTTATAACAGAAAATGTTGAGATGGGACACGGTGGAGGTCTATAAGATTTTGAGGGGCATGACAGAATAGAATAGAAAATAGCTATTCCCCTTAGATTGAAGAGTCAATAATAAGGTGGCATAATTTTGATGTGAAAGACAATTGGTTTGTAGGGGATTTGAAGCAAAACATTTTCATCCAGAGGGTGGCTGTGGTCTGGAATACACTACCTAGAAAGTTAGTTGAGGTGGGTAGTCTCACAAAATTTAAACAGTACTCGGATGACCATTTCAAATGTCATGGTATTCAAAACTATGGGCCTAGGGCTGGAAGGTGAGATTACTGTACATTTAGTATAGCTTTGGTGGTACAGGCCTGATGATCCTCTTGTGTACTGCATGATCCTATGATTGCAGAGCCTAGATCAGATCCATTAGTTGGCGGTAACTTTACTCTTTTCTGTGACTTGCTATTTATCTGCTTGGATTGCAAGTGGTCCTGTTTTGTAGTTTCACTGAATAGACAGCTCATTTTTAGTACGCCTGGTGCTGCTCCTGGCATGCCAACCTGCACTGTTCATTGGATCCAGGGTTGATCCCCTATCTTGATTCCAATGGTAGAGTGGACAATACACTGAACCATTAGGTTACATGTTGTGTTGGAGTACAGTTCAACTCTTGCTGATGGTCTACAGTGCCTCATGGATGCCCAGTCTTGTGTTGCTAGCCCTGTTCAAAGTCTGTTACATTTAGCGCAGTGATAATGTCAACACAACATGATAGAAGGTATTTTCAATGTGAGTGCACAACTTTGTCTCCATAAGGACTGCGCAGTGCTCACTCTAACAAGTACTGTCAACAGGTAGATTGGTGAGGATGAAGTCAAAAATGTTATTCCCTCATGCTGGTTCCTTCAACACCTGCCACATTCGCAGTCTAGTAGCAATGCCCTTTAAGACCCAACCGGTAGTGGTGCTACAGAGACATTGGAATGCCCCATCCAGCGCCCTGCCACCGTCAGTGCTTCCTCCAAGTGTTGGTCAACATGAGGAGCACTGTTTCATCAGAAGGAGGCTTCCTTGCCATATTTGACCGGATGCCATGAGACTTCATGAAGTCAGTGTTAACATACTCAGGGATGGTGATGCTGTCTAGGATATTGTAAGGTCAGATTCAGTGAATATGACTTTATTAGACTGCTACTTGACTAGTCTAAGATAGCACTCCCAACTTTGGCACTAGCCCTCAGATCTTAGTAACAAAGATTTCATTTATAAAGATCACAAAGAGTAGAGGTCCCGGAACAGATCCCTGTGGAACACCACTGGTCACCGAGCTCCAGGCTGAATACTTTCCATCTACTACCACCCTCTGTATTCTATTGGACAGCCAATTCTGTATCCAGACAGCTAAATTTCCCTGAATCCCATGCCTCTGAGATGCAATTGAGGATGCATGATGTTAAATATAATGGACAAGTACTGACAGCAAAAGGACTTCACCCTGATGTGGTGCGAGGTGTGGTGGAGATGCAGTGGTTATCAGATATCAAAGTGTTGAAATGATTTGTTAGAGTTATGAACTATTTAGTAACTCACTGCTAGTGGTAGTGATAGTGGCACAGAACAAGAAGCAAGTTTCACTATAATCAGTTAATGTCAACAACTTGCACATGTGCCATTAAAAGACCTGACTGCTTTAGAGATTATGGATGAAATGCATTTGCAGAGACTGGCAAAAGTCTCACAGACTAGAATTACCACATAATTTTGTTGACAAGTCGTAACCTTTTATAGACTATGTATAGTGGATAATTTGTAATAAGGTATGGAATTTTTTTGCTTTCTTTAAACGGGGATGTTTGGAGAAACGCTTTTGTAAGGACATTGTATACTTGAGACTAGCCATAGTCATGTGACCTTATGTTGTAAGTTGCTTTCACCGTAGAATGAGTAGCCATAAAACCTGCAGTGTGAAACATTTGGTATTGTATGGCTTTAGTTCAGAGAAACATTTATTACTGAAATATTATACTATGGATTCCTGTAACCACACACTCTGATTTTTGCTTTTGCACAAGTAGATATCTTGAAGGATATCTTTTTATTATTCATTCATTGGATGTGTGTGTCGCTGTCAGCATTTATTGCCCATCCCTAGATGCCCTGGAGAAAGTGGTGGTGATCTGGCTTCTTGAACCACTGTGGTACTTTCTATGTGGATATACCCCACTATCAATGTCCTGTGGGTTACCATTGACCAGAAACTGAACTGGACTAGCCATATAAATACTGTGGCGATTACAGCAGGCCAAAGATGAGGAATACTGCAGCAAGTGACTCATCTCTAGACTCCCCAAAGTCTGTCCACCACCTTCAAGACATAAGTCAGGAATGTGATGGAATACTCCTTACTTTTCTGGATGAGTGCAACTCTAATAACACTCAAGAGGCTTGGTGCCATCCAGGACAATGTAGCCTGCTTGATTGGCACCACATTCACAAATGCACAATCTGCTTGCTGTGTTCCGCTGTGAAACACGACCCGCTCACTCCATTCTTCTGCAGGAGACAGCCTGCTTGCTCCTTGACTCCGCTGGCCATGTAGGGCTGGGGAGGTGGTGGGAGTTTTGGCAGGGGGTATGGTGGGGTGGGTGATTGAGGGGAAGAAAAGAGAAGCTGCGAAGAGGAGAAAACAAGAAGGGAAAGGGAAAGTGACTGGCAAGCAGAGAAGCTCTGACTCTGCTGCCATGTTGGCTTGGATTTGTGTGAGTTAGGAGTAAGTTGTTGGGGGTATGTCAGTCAGAATAACTGTTGACAAGAAGACCTTTTACACTATACTAATATTATCAGCACCTGACTGCTATGTTTGTACTGTGTCTAATTTCGGAGTTTGCAATTTGCAGGGCTTTATTTGGCCAATGTGTCCCATACCCAGCAACTCAAGCTGATTGGCCAAATTGACAATCTATTTTAGTAGCCATGAGGCTATTACATTGGCATCAAAGAGCACTAGAAAAACTGGAATCAATGATTATCTGGGAGCAAACTCCTTGCTGGCTGGAGTCATACCTGGCACATGGGGAGATGGTTGTAGTTGCAGTTGGAGGTCAATCATTTCAGCTCCAGAACATCTGGAGCTTTACGAAGAAGAGCACAAGAAGACCATTATGAGGGGAAGTAATGTCCTAGTGGTATTACCACTGGACTGTTAATCCAGAGATCCTGGTAATTTTCTGGGGACCCAGGTTCAACTCCTGCCATGGGATATGGTGGAATTCAACAAAAATCTGAAATTAACGGTCCAATGATGACCGTGAAACAATTGCCAATTTTCATAAAAACCCATCCGGTTAACTGATGTCCTTTAGGGAAGGAAGCTGCTGTCGTTACCTCATGTGGCCCACTGTGATTCCAGACCCACGACAATGTGGTTGACACTTAACTGTCCTCTGAGCAATTAGGGATGGGTAATAAATACTGCCCTGGCCAGCTACAATGAATTTTTTAAAAATTTCTGCGGCAGTTCCCCAGGGTAATGTCTTAGGCCAAACCATCTTCGGCTGCTTCACCAACTCCATCATAAGGTCAGAAGTGGGATGTACACCAATGATTGTGTAATGTTCAGCACCATTCATAACTCCTTAGATATTGAAACAGTCCATATTCAAATGCCACAAGATCTGGAAAATATCCAGGCTTGGAATTACAAGTGGCAGGTAACTTTTGTGCCGCATAAATGCCAGGCACTGACCATCTCCAATAAGAGACAACCTAATGACCGTCCCTTGACATTTTGTGGTGTTATCTTCACTGAAACCCCATTATCAACATCCTTGGGGTTACCATTGACCAGAAACTCAACTGACTCACCACATAAACACAGTGGCTACAAGAGCAGGTCAGAGGCTAGTAATACTGCAGCAAGTAACCCACCTTCTAACTCCCCAAAGCCTGTCCATCGCACAAGGCAAAAGTCAGGTGTTTGGTGGAATACTCCCCACTTGCCTAGTTGAATGCAGCCCCAACAACACTCAAGAAGCTTGACACCATTCCAGGAAAAAGCAGCACCACATTCACAAACATCCACACCCTGACGCTTAGTACCAGCAGTGTGTACTGTCTACAAGATGCACTGCAGAAATTCAAGAAAGATCCTTCAACAGCACCTTCCAAGTCCGTGACCACTTATATCTAGAGGACAAGGACAGCAGCTACATAGGAACACCACAACCTGTATATTCCCCTCAAAGCCACTTTTCACCCTAACTTGGAAATATATCTCTGTGCCTTCACTATTGCTGGGTCAAAATCCTGGAGTTCCTTCCATAAGAGCATTGTGTGTCAATCTACAACACACAGACTGCAACAGTTCAAGAAGGCAGCTCATCCCACCCTCTTAACCAGTGATGCCCACATCCCACGAGTGAATAAGAGAAAAGTCCAGGTTTGAGCATCAGAAAGCTGAGACAGGATTTAAGTTGAGCAAAGTTACAAGGTGGAAATGGGCTCTTAGGATACTTGCATTTGGACGAAGAGATTGGTCTATCCCATTGAAAATTGTCAGATATGCTGAGGGGATTTTTAGCTCTCAAGATCGTGAGAGTTTGGATTGTGTAGGAAGTAAGAATATTTAAAATCCCACGCCCAGTCCAGATAGAATCCCAAGCTGTCTGGGAATGTGGATCAGTTCTTCAGTTTTTACAGTTTTGATATTTTGAACCACTTTGGCCAAGTTTGGGCGGCACGGTGGCTCAGTGGTTAACACTGTTGCCTCACAGCGCCAGGGACCCAGGTTTGATTCCAGCCTCGGGTGTCTGTCTGTGTGGAGTTTGCACATTCTCCCTGTGTCTGTGTGGGTTTCCTTCGGGTGCTCTGGTTTCCTCCCACAGTCCAAAGATGTGCAGGTTAGGTGGATTGGCCATGCTAAATTGCCCGTAGTGTTCAGGGAGGTGTAGGTTAGGTGGGTCTGGGTGGGATGCTCTGAGGTTCGGTGTGGACTAGTTGGGCCGAAGGGCCTGTTTCCACACTGTAGGGGATTCTTCTATGGTAAGTTTACTGAGGTCTAGGAAATCCAGCATGACTAAGGAGATAGTGTATTTGTAGCATCATTTCTGGACCAGGAACATTTCCTTCAGGGCCTTTGTTCTACCAGACTTTCTCATATGATGGGACAGCCTGCTAATCCACAAGGTGCTGTGAAAGGTCATCACATGTCCCAAACTCAAGGTTTGCAGCAAACTTGGGAAGCCTTTACCCGAAGCTTTACCATCTGTAACTCGTCCCTTTTGCTTCACCTGCCTCCCCATCAATATCATCAGATGCTGTTGTGTTGTATTTCCATGAATTTCTGGAGCTGTGTGCAGAGAAACAGTTCCTGAGCAGTGTGAGGGGAAACGAGTCCTGTAAAAGCATGCGCGGAAGCAGTCCCTGAGTAGTATGAGGAGAAACGAGTCCTGGAGAAGTGTGCCAGGAAACACTTGCTGAGTAGTGTGAAGGGAAATGAGTCCCACTGTCAGTAATATTACTACTTTTCCTGTCATTCTTCTTTGTATCCAAGATTTGTACCTAGGTACTTGTACCTGAGATGGTGCCATTAGAGGCAGCCATTGTAAAAACTTTTCACTGTGCTCCTGTACTTCTGTACTGGAGTACACGTGACAGTAAAGGATATTCTATTGTATTCTGAATCTTCACCCAATGGTGAGGAGGTCTTGTGACACACTGGGTAGCATCCTCTTCCTCTAAGCAAGAAACCTAGGGTTTCAGTGTCGCTCCAAGACTTGATAGTCAAAGAAGCTATGTTCATAGCATAGCTAAAGAGGTTATTAATATGTATATGCTCGACTAACACCTGTGGCAGGTGGTGAGAAAGGATGATATCCCTTCAAAAAATAGCCTCCACTGGCAAGGCTGGTGAGCTGTAACAGGAATAACAGGTTACACAAACAACTAGAATAATGTCCAAGCATAAGTCTGGTTATCTGCCTATGTATTTGTAAATTTCACTGGCCTAGAAAAATCCTTCCTTGGAAAATGCCAAAAAAGTTGTTTTTTAAGGTCTTGTAGTGATAGAAAACACTAGGTCACTTGACACAGGAAGACTCTGTAATGGGAAAATATTGGTTATGGCAGGGGTAACCCTATCCCTATAACCCTGCATTGACCATTGCTAATTCACCTTGCCTGTCATCCTTGGATACAATGAGTAATTTAGCATGGCCAATCCACCTAACCTCCACATCTTTGGACTGAGGGAGGAAACCGGAGCACCCGGAGAAAACTCACACAGAGTTGCCTGATGGTGGAATTGAAACTGGGTCCCTTTCATTGTGAGGCATCAGAGCTAATCACTGAGCCACTGTGTCCCCCTGCTACCTTGGAATCCTCTTTGGGACAGGCTTTCCCAACGTTGGCTGAATAAACGATTGTTCAACGTGTACCTAAGATTCTTGAGACTGTTTCGTAAAATAATTATTTCACCTCCACGTTTATGTCTTCTCAAGAATCCTGGACATTCTGATACATCCACCCCACTTCCCTCTCCTCCCACCCGCACAATCCAGCAGTGCCTGTTAGGGCTGGCGTGTATCTGTGACAAAGAAAGAAATCGTGAGGTGATTCAGAATAGCCGTGTAAGGATTCATCATGGAATCAGCTAACCCCAAAATCTGCCAGTGGTTGTGTATCCCATACCAAGCATGGTACACCATTTGCCCACACCCTTCCCAGTTCATGCAGGCTTTCCAAGCCGCAGTACATTGATCAAAGTCCACGTCTACTTCAAACTTGTCCATGCCCTTGCTCTACATATGCACACTGTTGCCTCACTTGAACATACTACTTCTCTCTCTTTCTCTGAGTCTGTCACTATATCGTTCATTTAGACACAAGAATCCAGTGTGTGGTTGAAAAAAACTCTTTATTCAATCATGCAGTATTGGTTTATCGATATCAGACCTGGCAACCTGGTATAATCAGCTGGGCGGACACATTGGCAAATATGTATTCTCACAAGCTGCCGCCATATCTGCTGCCACAGTGTGTCACGCTCATCTGTCTTCGCCCTCTCGCATCCACTGTCTGCAACTACTGTGTGACATTCATCACCCAACTGAAGTTGACCTGTCTTTCTGCTGCCTGAATTGTGCCCTCTGCAAGTGATATCTATTGCTTTTCACCTCTGATGAAATGGCTGAAATGCTGACAATGTCTCAATGCCTGTTGCATTTTCTACATGACAACAGTAACCTTACTTCAGAAGGATTTCTTTGGCTGTCAGAGACACACATGCACACACACACGAATTATTTCATCCAAGATGGTTGTATAGTTGCAGAAACATTCTGTTTTGCTCAAAAAAACCTAACACCAGTTTAAAACATAGACACATTCTAAGCATGACCTCCCACCTAAAATGCATTGTCTGACTTGAGATGTCATCTCTCATATACATTGACAAAATCTTTAATTGTCTTGGGACAATGATTCGAAAGCTATCTAGATTTTGCATTTTAATCAGTAGTCTCCCTCCTAACTGATAAAAGATTCAACAAGAGGTGGCCAGTTTTAGGGTCGTTACCTTGCTGCTTATAAATTCTCTGTCTTGTACCCTCTCTTTCACACAATGCCTGAGGAAGGATCCAAGCTCTGAAAGCTTGCATTTTCAAACAAACCTGGATTCGTGTGCTAATTGTCTTTAAGCAGTTTGCGATGAGCTGCCTTCTTGAGCTGCTCTCGCTGACATAGTCTGTGTGGACTCTGATATATTTCGAAGCCAGGATGGAAGGTGCCTTGGTGGAGAACTTGCAGACGGCATTATTCTCATCTATCTGCTGACATTATCCTTCTGGATGGAAGTGTATGTTGTTGGAAAGTGCTGTCTAAAGAGCCTTTGTAATTTTCTGTAATGCATCTTGAAGATAGTATATGCTGCTGCTACTGTGTGGCGGGAGTGGATGTTTGTTGATATGGTGCCAATGAAGTGGACTGCTTTGTCCTGGATGGTATCAAGTTTCTTGGGTGGACCGAACCAACTAATGGTGAACTTCTGCCTCCCCATCTGGGGAATGTCCTGCCCTAACTCCCAACAGTGCTTATGCTGCTGAAAGTACATCAAGGAGCCTGAGGAAAGAGAGGGTGACATTATGGTGAGGAGGACACTTCCAGTATACACAGGGGATCCCCCTTCCCCAAATGATTCCCCCCTTCCTTTGCACCTTTCCTCATGGACCATTAGCAGCAACCTGTCTGGTGGGCCAGACCAGATGTCTGTTATCCTGGACAATAGTCTGGTGAACTAGTGTCAATTACCCTTGATTACTTCAATGTGGTAGGGGCAGGTGAAAAGTAGAACTTGGGACCTATCCACCCAATATATAATGGGAGTGATTTTGGGTGAAGGTAGCAGGCTGAGCATCTGACCTAGCTGAGATGCCTACACCCTTTAGGATTGCTCCAAGCAATCACTTCTGTAGTGATTGTAACAAGGTTTGCCAGCTGAATGTTATAGAATAGGAGTTCCCTGAATGAGGCTGTTAATCTGGTTTTATCAGGGACCCTTGCTGACAGATTAAAAAGGGGAGTTTCTGAGGTACTGAAACTCTGATAGCTGACTCTGAAGAGGCAGTACTAGAGTTGAGGACTATCCATGTGTACATGAAAAGTGACTGGGTGATGGGATACTGGCCTCTCTGGACTTGCTTCAGTGATGACCAAAGTAAAGATTCTGAAGAAACACATTCACAATTGTTGTCTTTGAGTAGGAGTATGCATTTCTTACATCATGCCTTTGTTTGGGATGCTTGACTCACTTGACCTTGCCATTGTTGACTGGGCCCAGTATGTGGAAAAAATGTTTTTTTTTTTCTGGGCAGACAACATTGTGGCAGACAGAAAGCAATGAATAATTCTACTGTCAGCCTGTGGAGCCACAGCTTTTTTCTGTCATTAGGGACCTAACTTTCCCTGAGGCACCAGATATGAAAAACTTTCAAGAATTGATAAACAGCGTTAAGGAATGTTAAGACCCCAAGCCTCCTCTAATTCTGAGACACTGTTGTTTTTACTCAGCAATTTGATGACCACGGTAGTCCGTATTGGGAGTTTTGACTAGGCTAAGATGACTGGCAGAAGGCTGTGACTTTGTTTTAACCCTTAATGAGATGCTTAGAGGCTATTTGGTAAGTGGAATTAATGATGTGACTATCCAAAAATGCCTACTAGCTGAAGCTCAACTGTATTTCAAACAGGCTCTACAACTGACTATCAAGTGGCAAGTGGAACATGTGAGTTGTAGTTTGTTCCGATGGAAGTGGACACCCTCGCCAGTCTGATTGAGCTTGGAGAACACCATGTGAGTGCAGGCAATTGCACAGCCTCACTCAGGACATATCCTAATCAGAGGTACTCTAGGTCAGCCCACAGCGAAACCCCAAAACAAAGCCAAGCCTCAACTAAATGGCTATTTTCTTCAAAATTTGGGTCGGCAAGCTATTGTAGTTGCTGCTAGTATGTGTACTTCAGATGACAAAAGAGTCCTAATAGACCTAAGTTGAGTAAGATAATTCATAAGCTGAAATCCAGGAGAGTTCATACCCTGGAAAATTCATCTACCTGTGGTTTGGAACAGTTAAAGTCCTTAGCAACATTAAAATCAAAACCAAACAAAATTAATTTCTCGTGAAATGATCATCCAGTTCTAAGGGAGGTTGCAACTGGCACAGCCATTTCAGTGATTGCAGAACCAGTTTTTAACAAAAATAACTCTGCACTCCAGCCCTTAAATTTGTGTAATACCGGGGAATCTTTACAGATTAAGGATACAACTTCAGTTCCGATCTCTTATGCAAAGCAGCTGGTCCAGTTGCCAGTGATTGTAGTAAAAGGCTCAAGCTCAAGCTTGATGGGGTGAAATTGGTTACAAGAGATTCACTTTGATTGGCTCAATATTTTTCAATTAGAAAATGCCTGCCTGAGTGAAGTCCTAATTAAAATACCTGGAAGTCTTCCAGGAAGGTCCAGGGACCATCAGGAGCCAAGGCACCTTGCACATTGACCAGGAAGTAATTCCATAAATCAATGAGGCCCGCCCAGTTCTGTTCGCCTTATGGGCAAAAGTTGAAGCAGAAATCAGAAGGCTGGAAAGTGGAGGAATCATTAAACTAATCCAATTTAGAGAATGGGCAGCATTGCTTGTACTGATTGTGAAGTCAATGGGTCAGTTTGCCTTTGTGGGGATTTTAAACAAATGATTAACAGCTTTTCACAGCTGGATAAACACCCAATCTCTCGGATATAGGATTTATACTCAAAGATGGCAGGGGGTTGTCCTTCACGAAACTCAACGTGCTTACTTGCAATTGCGTTTAGATAAGGGTTCCCAGAATTATGCAACAATTAATACCCATAAGGGCCTGTACCAATAAATGAGACTGCCATCTGGGGTATCATCAGCCTATTTAATTTTTCAATGGATGATGGAGAACATTTTGCAAGGCCTACCTGAGGTCATCATTTACCAGGTTTTTTTTTAATTCATTCAGGGGATGAGGGCGTCACTGGCTAGGCCAGCATTTATCACCCATCCCTAATTTCCCAGAGGGCAGTTAAGAGTGAACCACATTGCTGCGGGTCTGGAGTCATATGTAGGCCAGACCAGATGGCTTATTCTGATTATCGACAATGGTTTCGTGGTTATCATTAGTTTCTCAATTCCAGATTTTTATTGAATTCAAATTCCACCATCTGTCTTAACAGGATTCAAACCCCGATCCCCAGAATATTAGCTGGGTCTCTGGATTAACAGTCCAGCGATAATATGACTAGGTTGTCCCCTCCCACCATGACAGATGACATTTTAATGAAAAGGAAAACTTAGAGAACTTGGATATGGTCCTAAGGTATTTTTCCAAGGCGGGCGTACACCTAAGAAGGGAAAAATATGTGTCCTGGGTACCCAAGTGACCTGCTTGGGCTACAGGATCGACCAGACTGGGTTACATCGGTTGAAGATAAAGTGAGAGTGATCAAAGGTGTCCTGCTCCATACCTATCCAGGAGCTTAGGTCACTTCTTGGGCTGGGAAATTATTATAGAAAGTTCATACATAACCTGACTTCCATCCTGGCGTCATTGCATGATCTCCTAAGAAAGCGTCAGCCTTGGAAATGGTTGCATAGCTAAGCCATAGCTTTCAATGAAGTAAAGAAACATTTATTGACCTCTTAGATATTGGCACACTGTAATCCCAAGAAGGATCATAATGCCTCCCCGTACGACATTGGGGTGGTATTAGCTCATAGGTGGCCCAATGGAGAAGAATGCCCAATAGCGTATGAATCTAGAACTTCGTCTAATGCAGACCGTAAATATAACCAGATAGAGAAAGAAGGATTGGCAGTCATATTTGTAAGTTCCACCAATACCTTTTGTGATAATATTGTGATAATCACAGACCACAAACCCCTGCTTAGTCTGCTTAGAGAGGATGAGACGGAGCTGCCCATAGCCTTAGGTCACATTCGGTGGTGGGCTCTAATTTTAAGTGCTTATAATTACAATTTAGAATACTGTCCGGGATGCAAGTAGCAAATCCAGATACACTGAGTCACTTCCCATTAGCTGATACAACATCAGTGGTACCCCCAATGGAAGAATCTGTATTGATATTAAACTTTCAGGACACGCTCCCAGTCACAGCTGATAATATCAGGCTTTGGATACAGAAAGACCCAGTCCTTTCAAAATTGATACAACTGGTGGTAATGGGGGAACCAAAGGACTGTCGCAGTGCTGAGCTCACAGTAGAGGACAGCATATAGTTGGAAACAAGAGTGATTGTCCTGAGCAAAGATCACTGCCAAATCTGTTTGAACTCCTCCAGGTATCTCCAAAATGAAGATAGGCTGGGATATGTTTCACTGAAGCGTAGGAGGTTGAAAGGTGACATTATAGAGGTTTATAAAATCACGAGGGGTATAGATGGTGTTAATGGTAGGTGTCTTTTCTCCAGGATGGGGAATTTTATGACTGGGGGCATATTTTTAATGTGCGAGGAGAAAGATTTAAAAAGACAAATGGGGCAAAGCTGTTACACGGAGAGTGGTTCACATGTGGAATGAATGTTCTGTAGAAGCGGAAGATGTGGGCACAGTTACAGTGCTTAAAAGACACTTAGATAAGTACATGAATAGGTAAGGTTTGGAGGGATACGGGCCAGGAGCAGGCAGGTAGGGTGAGTTTAAATTTGGGATTATGTCTGGCATGAGGTGGTTGGACCAAAGTGCCTGTTTCCGTGCTGTATAACTCGATGAGTCTATGTTGGCGAGAAGATCTGGTGGACAGGCCTGGATGCAGACATGGCCATATTGGTGGGGCAGTGCCCAGAGTATCAAAAAGGACTGAGAAATAATTTCTTTACTTGGAGAGTTCTAAACCTGTGGAATGCTCTACCATAGAAAGCTGGTGAGGCCAGTTCATTAGATATATATTCAAGAGGGAATTCGACATCGCTCTTGTGGCTAAAGGGATCACGGGGTATGGAGAGAAAGCGGGAATGGGATGCTGAAATTGCATGATCAGCTATGATCATATTGAATGGTAGTACAGGCTCGAGGGACGAATGGCCTACTCCTGCATCTCTTTCCTGTGATTCTAAGGACAAAAATTTACTGTTAGCAGCTTCCCCACATCTCTGGGAATGGCCAGGTAAACTCTGGACTCCGTTGCATGTTGACTCTGCATGTCCTTTCATGGATTCAATGTTCTTAGTGATTGTTGAGGCCTGCTCAAAGTGGTTGGAGGTGCATAGAGTCCATTCATCATACATAGGGACAATGATAGAAAACTGCTCGTATCTTTTCAATACAGAGTCCTGAAAGTGTTCATAGAACCATAGAATCCCTACAGTGTGGAAGCAGGCCCTTCAGCCCAACACATCTGCACTGACCCTCAGAGCATTCCACCCAGACTCGTCCCCCACCTAATCTACACATCCCTGAATACTGTGGGCAATTTAGCATAGTCAGTCCACCTTGCCTGCACATCTTTGGACTTTGGGAAGAAACCAGAGCACCCGAAGGAAACCCACACAGACATGGGGAGAATGTGCAAACTCCACACAGACAGTCACCTGAGGGTGGAATTGAACCCAGGTCCCTGGCGCTGTGAGACAGCAGTGCTAACCACTGACCCACCGTGCTACCCCAGTTGCGAGGAGATTCGGACTGTGGGCTATTGTTTACCAGCAGGGAATTTGGATTTTTCCTGAAGTTGATTGGAATTTGACATATAAGTGCAGCTCCATACCACCCATCATCCAGTGGCCTGGCAGAAAGAGCTGTCTAAACTTTGAAAGCAGGCTTGAAGAAACAATCTATTGTCTCACTAGATACCAACGCTCACTGTTGTTATTTGATTATAGAACAACATCGTATGCAACTATAGGAATAGCACTGGCAGAATTGCTAATAACAAATGAAAAAGTACAGCACAGGAACAGGCCATTCAGCCCTTCAAGCCTGTGCTTACCATCATGCCCCAATTACTCTAAAAATAAACCTGCCATTTTTTGATCCATGTCCTTCTATTCCCTCCCCATTCATGTACCCATCCAGGTGCCTCATAAATGTCTTCAGTGTGCCTGCTTCCACCACCTCTTCTGGTCATGCATTCCAGGCTGCTACCATTCCCTGCATGAAAAACTTGCCTCCCACATCTCGCTTAAACTTTCCCCCTCTGACCTTGAACCTGTGCCCTCTTGTAATTGAAACTTCGACCCTGGGAAAAAGCCTTTGACTATCCACCTTATCTATGCCTCTCATAATTTTGTAGACCTCTATCAGGTCTCCTCTCAGCCGCCGTCTTTCCAATGAAAACAATCCTGGTCTTTTTAACCTTTCCTCATAGTCAATGCCCTGGAGACCAGGCAACATCCTGGTGAACCTTCACTGTACTGTCTCCAAAGCTTCCTCATCCTTCTGGTAGTGTGGTAACCAAAACTGCGCACAATACTCCAGACACGGCCTAACAAGGGTATTAAAAAGCTGCAACATGTTTTGCTAACTCTTGTACTCCACACCCTGGGTGATGAAGGCAAGCATGTCATATGCCTTCTTAATCACATTGGCTACCTGTGTTAACTGTGGACCTGCACGCCCAGATCCAAATGAATGTTAGTGTTGTTAAGGGTTCTGCCATTTACAATATAATTCGCACCTAAATTTGATCCTGCAAAATGCATCACCTCGCATTTGTCTGGATTAAACTCCATCTACCATTTTTGTGCCCAAATCGCCAATCAATCTATATCCTGTTGTATACTTCCACAATTGTTGGCACTATCAACAACTCCATCAATCTTCGTGTCATCAGCAAACTTGCTTATCAGACCACCCACATTTTCCTCCAGATCATTTATATATGCTACAAATAACAAAGGACCTAAGACTGACCCCGGTCGAACACCACTAGTTGCCAGTCTCCATTCTGAAAAACATCCTTCCACCACTACCCTCTGTCTTCTATGACCAAGCCAGTTTTCTATCCATCCAGCCAGGCCACCCCGAATCCCTTGTGATTTTAGTTTTTGGTGCCAACCTGCCATGTGGGACTTTATCATATCCCTTACTAAAATCCATATAAGCTATATCCACAGTCCTTCCTTCATTAATTATCCTCATTATGTCTTTAAAAAATTCAATCAGGTTAGTGAGACATGACCTTCCCCAAACAAACCCATGCTACCTGTCACCAACTACTCCATTTTCCTCCAGCTGGGCATATATCTTGTCTCTCAGTCTTTTCTCCAAGAGCTTCCCTACAACAGACGTCAAGCTCACCTGCCTGTAGTTTCCTGGATTATCCCTGCATCCTTTCTTAAACAAGGGAACAACATTCGCTAATCTCCAGTCCTCTGAAACTTAATCTGTGGTCAATGAGGATGTGAACATATCTGCCAATGCCCCAGCTATTTCCTCTCTTGCATCCCTGAGTAACCTGGGGTAGATCTTATCTGGTACTGGGGACTTGTCTATCTTAATGCAATTTAGGATTCCCAAAACTTCCTCTTTCAATATGTTGAATGAGCGTATATGAGCGTATTTACACACTCATCCCTGACCTCAACATTAGTCATGTCCTTCTCCTTGGTGAAAACCGATACAAAGTACTCATTCAGGATCTCCCCTACTTCCTGTGGCTC
The DNA here is from genome assembly GCA_024137785.1 of Ginglymostoma cirratum. Classification (NCBI taxonomy): domain Eukaryota; kingdom Metazoa; phylum Chordata; class Chondrichthyes; order Orectolobiformes; family Ginglymostomatidae; genus Ginglymostoma; species Ginglymostoma cirratum. Next base: position 287,824 of record JAHRHZ010000052.1, on the reverse strand, counting down.
TACGTATAACTCCTTTCCTTCGTCCTTGAGTGGGCCTACAAACATAATGGGTAGAAGACTCCACATCAGGTTAAGTCTGATCTTTCCAGACCTTGGGGAGTGATGTTTGAAACAGCACCAGGAGCGCCAATGCTGGATGTAAGACTCTGTCACATGAGGGACAGTTTTATGCAGGGGACGAAGTTTGCTGTAAAAATCACAGAAGTGGCCCTGCATGCATAAGGGGCATGGTTGACACGAGGTCGGGACCATTGACATGTAAATTTCGGGCAGGTGAGACGGTCCCTAACAAACATGTGGACCATGAACAAATATATGAAAGCTGCGAATTCACAAATGAAGTGGGAGCAAAGTTTGCCCTGCCCAGTTGGAAAGGATGCTGGAACCTGTGGTAGTCCTTCTCCATCAATTATTGACGAATCTTCAGAGTCAGAGATGGATATGTTGGATACAACTGCTGGAAGAAAAGAGTGAAATTCTACTCATTTCATTTCTTTGTCATTTGCTACTCTTGGATTTTCTATCTTTGTGCTTTTGGACAGTAGCTGTGTTTTATCCTGCTGTTTACATCTTCTCTACTTTGTTACTTTACTTTTTGCATTATCACTCTCTTTGGGCCCATACAAAGACTTTTTCGTAATTTAATCCCTCATACTGTCCATCCCATCACAGAACTATCCTTTGGTTATATTGGCACCTTCCTTAATTTCATCTGGTCAACCCTAACTTAACTGATACAGGTCATCAAGCTGAAATGTTAGCTCTGTTTCTCTCTCCACAAATGGTGTTAGAACTGTACTCACATGGTTGTGTTTATAGCAATCACTTTTTTTATTTCTGAGCCATATGTCTGAGATGGTTGCTTTCTAACAATTAGCTTCTTCAAATCCACTACTGATTGACACTCCGTTGGTTTGTTACCAGTCGCTTCCATGTAACTCAATGAAATATATGAGGAGTCTGTGCAGGGACAGACAGAGAAAATCTTCTATTGGTGGAAGGTTGGAGAAGAGCTGATGCCAATTTGAGGTGATTGGCAAAATAACCAGAGATGCCGTGTAGACAAAATTTCCATGCTGCAAATGGTTAGAACATACAAATATTCAAATCAGAAGCAAAAATGTGCCATTCGGCCCCTCAAGCCAGCTCCTTCATTGAATCCGATCATGACTGATCTGATTGCTCCACATTCCCACCTGTCCCTGATAATGTTATGCCCTTCTTGCCTATCAAGAATCCATATACCTCTACCTCAAAAAGATTCAAGGAATATTCCAGGAATCAGGAATGTACTCTCTCATTGGGTGTTGGAGAGCAGTTGCAGTCATGGCTCTCAACACAATCTGGAGATAACAAGCATGGGGCTGGATGAACACAGCAGGTCAAGCAGCATCATAGGAGCAGGAAAACAATCTGGATCAATCTTTGCGATGAGATGGGAAAATAGGAGAGTGAAACTAACCGAGTATTTTTGAGAAGGATATGTTTGGCCAAATGGCCTACACGTTGTTCCAATACCATGCATTCTGTAACCACTTCAGTGCATCTGGAGCCAGGCTTCCATTTTTCAAATTTCTGCTCATATTCAGCTAATTGTAATACTTCATTATAAAACTGTTGTTTGCCAGGTTTATTTCAGCTGTAGAAGGCTTAGTTGCTTCTGATTTATTCACATTTACTTCCAATTGTTTTATATTGAACACTTGAAGCAATCAGTATTTATACCATCAGTGTAAGGATGTCGAGCCTGTTATTTTCTTGCCCTTCACACACTTTGGATCTTAACACTGGTGTGGAGTTACAGTATACCATTTATAAAACTCTCATTGATAGCCTTAGCAACAAAGAGCAGAATCTTGTGGAGTCATGGTAACTTGCTGGAGTGGTGTGTCACTTCCTTTTGAGAAGACCTGTTACATCATGTACCATTTGGGCACCTGACAGGACTTCAAAGGACCTTCCCCTGGCATCAAGGCCTCGGGAATACAATTGCCACCTGCTAGCCTTTCAGATCTAAAGAGAGGCTTGATGAGCTTGTGTTTATTCCTTTGGATCAGAGAGGACCTGATAAGGGGAATAAGTTTATATGGAGCATGGACAGGGTGGATACAAACCAGCTGTTCACCTTAGATCAAGGGTCAGGAACAAGAGGGGAACACTACTAAGGTGAAAACCAGTCGCTTAAAAGAGAACTTCATAGAATTATACAGTACAAAGAGGCCCTTCGTACCGTCAAGTTTATACCACCAAAAATATACCTCCTACCTAAACTATTCCCACTTTCACACACTAGGCCCATAGCCTTGAATGTTATGACATTTCAAGTGCTTATCCAAACTTTTGGAGTTTGTGAGGTTTCCCACCTCAACTGCCCTCCCAGGCAGTGCATTCCAGACTGTCACCACTCTCTGGGTGATAAATATTTTCCTCAAGTCCCTCCTAAACCTCCTGCCTTTCACTCTTATTATTGACCTTTCAACTAAGGGAAATAGCTGCTTTCTGTTCACCTGTCCACTCCCTTCATAATTTTATGCACCTCTATCAGGTACCCCTCAACCTCCTCTGCTCCAAATAAAACAACCTGAGCTTATACAGTCTCTCTTCATAGCTGAAATGCTCAGCCTGGTGAACCTCCTTTCCACCCCCTGTAGTGCAATCATATCCTTCCTATAGTGTAGTGGCTAGAACTGCACATTGTGCTCTAGCCACGGCCTAACCAAAGTTCCATACAGCTCCAACATGATCTCCCTGCTTTCTTTCTGAATGAATGATTTATTGTTGCGGGTCTTTTACAGTCAGATAAATAAATTACAGTGAAAATCTTTCATTTGTTGCCACAATACAGTTCCATTTTCCTACTTTAAGAATAAGAGAAAATGATAAGATATAGCTTAAAGAAAAATCCATCTAGGCATGACTTACTAACATTGAAGTCACTGATTCTCAGGCACCATCTTTCGCCACTGGGCCAATTGACCGATTCTACTAACTGCGCTGGGCATGCCAGCATCGGACACTGTTGCTGTGGTCGATGTTGCCATGGTGTCTTCCCACCACTGCTTTGCCACCACTAATACTGGATCCAGCCAACAATGAAGTCGCTGATCCTCAGGTGCCATCTTTTGACTCTGGACCTACCTCACTGACGTTGTCTCAGGGCTCACTGTCCTCCCTGCTGGGTTTATTTCGCTCTGTGCTAAGCTAGCTGCCCTCTGTGCTGCGCTCACTCTCCCCTGCTCTATGCTCACTCTCCTCCACCACTGAGATCACTCTGCTCCATGCTGGGCTTGTCACCTCCATGCTGAACTTGTTGCTCCTCCATGCTGAACATGCTTTCCCCTATGCTGGGTTTGCTGTCCCCTCTGAGCTGGGCTCGTTCTCCCCGTGCTAGGCTTGCTCTTCTCCACACAAGTCTCACTGCTGCTGATGCCAGGAGGAGCTGACTGTATTGCCGCATACGCTCGGGAGGCCGGGCCTGCTTCTGTCCTGCTGAAGATGCTGAGAAAGGCTTTTAAAGAAAAAGAAAGAAACACAAAATAATCTTTGCCATGATTGATAAAGGCAAGCATCCTGTATGCTGCCTTAACTATCCTATTCACCTGCCCTGTCATTTTCAGGGATACGTGGACAAGATTCTTCTGTTCATCTGAGCTTTCTAGTGTCTTGCCATTCAGTGAGTACTCCCTTGTTCTGTTCCTTCTTCCAAAGTGCATTACCTCACATCAATCAGGGTTAAATTCTATCTTGCTACTGATCTACCTATCTAACCAATCCCTTCAAATCATCCTGAATATCACAAACAATAAGGACCCAGCACTGATTCCTGCTGAGCTCCAGTCACACAAACAGTCTTCTACCACCACCCTTTGTCTTCTACCACTGAATCCAACTTGGCAGGTTATCCTGGATACCATGTGCATTTTCTTTATCAGTTTCCCAATTGGGACTTCGTTGAAGGTCTTCCTGAAATCCATATACATTATATCAACTGCTCTACCCTCGTCCGAACGCTTGGTTATCTCCTTGAAAAATTCCACCAGATTTGTTAGGCTTGATCTTCTTCTGACAAAACCATGCTGACTATCCCTGATCAAACCTTGCATCTCTAAATTAGGGATTAATTTTCTCCTTCGGTATTTTCTCCAATAGTTTGACTACCACTGATGTTTGAGTCACTGGTCTACAGTTCCATGGTCTATCTCTCCCACCCTTCTTGTAAAGTGGAACAGCTGGAAACTCCAGTCTTCTGGCACCTCCCCCGTCGTCAGAGACAATTTAAATTTTGGGTCCGGGTCCTTGTTATTTCCTCCCTCACATGCCACTAGTCTGGGATACAACTCATCCGGGCCTGGGGATTTTTCCACTCTTAAATCCGCCAAAACCTCTGGTACCTCCATGCTTCTGATATCAATCTACTCAAGAACTTCATAGACTGTCTTCTCAAATTCTGTACTTTTATCCTCCTCTGAGTAAAGGTAGATGTGAATTCCCATTTAACACTCTACTAGTGTCCTCTGGTTTCATGCACAGATTGTCCCCTTTGTCCCTAATAGGCCTTATTCTTTCCCTGGTTATCTTGTTCCCCTTGAATTGGGAAAAGTCTTTTCATCTAGAAGATGGTGGGGGTCTGAGATGCAATGCCTGGGGGGGGGGTAACTGAAGTGGGTAACTTCACAACCTTTAAGAAGTGCTTGGATTAACACTTGAAGTGACATAATATTCAACACTATTGGCCTAATGTGGGAAAGTGGGACAAGTGGAGATTGGACTGTACTTTTGGTGGTACAGTCTCGGTGGGATGAAGCGCCTCTTCTTATAGTATGATTCTATCATTCTAATATGAGATCAGAAGTGGGGAATTATGGATGGGCAGCAACTTCTGGCTTTGTCATTGATGTTCATGTCCCATTAGTTTTGAATTTATGAGCTTAGAAACATAGAAACAGAGAAAATAGGTGCAGGCGTAAGCCATTTAGCCCTTTGAGCCTGCACACCACTCAGTATGATCATGGCTGATCATGCAATTTCAGTATCCCATTCCCACTTTCTCTCCATACCTCTTGATCCCTTTAGCTGCAAAGGCCACATCAGGCTCCCTCTTGAATATATCTAATGAACTGACCCCAACAGCTTTCTGTGATAGAGAATTCCACAGGTTCACAACTCTCTGAGGGAAGAAATTCTTCCTCATCTGAGTCCTTAATGGCTTAACCTTACTCTTAGACCGTGATCACTAATTCTGGACTTCCCCAACATCGGGAGTATTTTTTCAGCATCTAATCTGCCAAGTCACATCAGGATTTTATATGTTTCCATGAGATTCCTCCTCATCCTTCTAAATTCCAGTGAGTACAAGCCAGCCAATCCAACCTTTCTTCATATGTCAGTTGTGCCATCCCAGGTATCAGTCTGGTGAACCTTCGCTAGTCTCCCTCAATAGCAAGAACATCCTTCCTCAAACTAGGAGACCAAAACTGCATACAGTACTCAAGGTGTGGCCTCACCAATGCCCTGTATAACTGCAACAAGACATCCCTACTCCTATTCTCAAATCCTCTCGCTATAAAGACCAGCATACATTAGCTTTCCTTACCGCCAGCTGCACCTGCATGCCAACCTTCAGCAACTATGACACCAGAGTGGACAACCTCACATTCGCATTATATTGTATTTGGCCACTCAGTCAGCCTGTCCAATTCATCCTGCAGCTTCGTAGCATCCTCCTCACAGCACACACTGCCATCCAGTTTAGTGTTATTTGCAACTTTGGAGATATTGCATTCAGTTCATTTGTACAAATATATATTGTGAACAATTGGGGTCCCAGCACAGCCTGCCACTCTGTAAAGGACTCGTCTATTCCAACTTTCTGCTTCCCGGCTGCCAACCAGTTTGCTATCCATGTCATTACCTCTGATAGCTTTAATTTTGCTTACTAATCTCGTGGGTGGAACCTTGTCAAAAACCTTTTGAAAGTTCAAGTACACAACATCCACTGATTTACCCTTGCCCACTCTACTGGTCACATTCCAGAAGATTTGTCAAGCATTAGCTTATTTAAAGGTTTTTCAGCCGAAGCAAGATAATTTTCCTAACTGTGGCCTTCAAGATAAGAACTGTTGTTGTCTTGACGTTAACTAGGCCTGAAGAAAGTTATATGACCTCTAGAAACTCCCATATTTTAGAACGATTACACTGGGGAGATATTAATACCAATAAATAGAAACACAGAAATATAGGTTTTGCTTTGGTGATACTTGCAAGCCACCTTTACTGTACTAATCTTTCCCATGTGTCTGTCTTATGTGGCCCATAATAGGAACTTAAATGTGTGAAACATCACAGCCACTCAGTGGTTTTATAAAGACAAATAGCCGGTGTTTCTTTAAAGAATAATCCAAATGGAATTCAGTACTTTTCAGTTTCCCCTTAATATTTCTTGTGACATAAAGAGAATGATAATTAAAGAAAGTTAATTAAAAAAATTATCTTTACAACAGGAAATGGTTGCCTTGGAAGGATCTAAGTTTAATAAGGTTAACAACAGATTTCTCTTCTTTGGTATGAACTCAACTTGTGATCAGTTGAAACAAGTCCAGCTTGAATAAAAGCTCCCAAACATCTGTGTCTCTCTGTCATCTTAAATAACTGCTTTATTTGGTAATGACATAATGTAAGTGCAGAATATTAATGGATAGTCATGTTAAAATTCTGTACAATCTCCCAATAAACACACCTTACTCCTGGTATCAATGCCAGAGCCAGGTCAAAAAACACAATATTAACAGAGGTGAGGCATCTTAATATAGTGTCATTTCTCATTTGGTGCTTTTGTTTTAATCTTGACATATGATTGATGATGCAATTCAGCATTTAGGTATTTTGTTAAATAAATAGTTAGTTTATTTTTATTATCATCCTACTCCAGACGTGAGGTGAGAATGACTGCTCTGAACATCAAGGAGCCCAAGCAAAACTGGAGTCAGTGGGAATCAGGAGAAGACTGCTGGTTGGAGTCAAGGAAGATGGTTGTAGTTGTTGGAGGTCAATTATCTCAGCTCCAGGACAATTCTTCAGAGGTTCCTCAGTTTAGTGTCCTAGGCCCAACCATTTTCAGCTGCATCATCAATAACCTTATACACCCCACATAACCACTACTCCTCATCGTAAGGTCAGAAATGGGATGTTTGGTGATGATGGCACAATATCCAACACCATTCACAACATTACAGGTACTGAAGAAGTCTGCATGCATATGCATCAAGATCAGGACAATATTCAGGTTTGGGCTGAAAATTGGCAATGTGACGTAGAAGTGCCAAACAATAGTCATCTCCAAGAAGAGAGAATCTAACTGTTATCTCTTGATATTCAATGGCATTCTGTCATTAAATCCCCTGCTATCAGCATTGTGGTGGTTAGCATTGACCAGAAACTGAACTGGACTAGCCATATCAATACTGTGTCTACAGGAGGATGTCAGAGTGTAGGAATCCTATTGCAAATAAATTACCTCCTGAGTCCCCAAATGCTGTCCGCGAGCCACAAGTCAGGAATGTGATGCCATGCTCTTCACTTGTCTGGTTGAGTGCAGCTCTAACATCACACATCCGACATTCAGCTGCTTCAAGGTAAGTTGCAGGATTGCCTCCCCAGTGCTGGTCTCCGATCGGGACTCGCTGCCTGCAGATGTTCCAGGGCTGCTTCCCTGCGCTACTTCAGAGCTAACTGCCCACGCTGTTCCAGGATTTGCAGCCCATTCGGTGCTCCAGGGTTCACTGCTCGTGCTGCTCTGAGGCTCATAGCCCACATGCTGCTCCAGTACTCGCTGTTCACATTGTTCCATGACACGCAGCCGACACGCTATACCGGGGCTCACAGCCTACATGCTGCTGCAGGAATTCCAGGCCTTGCAGCCCATGCAGTGCTCCAGAGATCGAGGGCTTGCAGTCCACTGCTCTGGTGTTTGCTATTTCTGCTGTTCCACGGCTCGCTACTTGCATTGTTTCAGGATTTGCAGCCCACGTGGGCTCGCTGCTGGTAATGTTCTGAGGCTGATAGCCCACATGCTGCTCCAGCGATTCCAGAGCTTGCAGACCACACGCTGTTCCAGGACTCGCAGTCCACATGCTGCTCCAGGGCTTGCTGTTTGTACTGTTCCGGGGCTCACTGCTCCGGGTTCTGCTGTCTTTTCCTGCCACTGCTCCAGGATTCACCTCCAGGGCTGAGGAAAGAGAAGAACAAAGTAAAAGAGAATAAAAAGAACAGAAAAAGCAGAGGAGCTTGGGCAGGAGCATCTTACTCTGCCGCCATCTTGCCAATTTTAGAGGAGATTTGACGACACATTTTTCATCCAGATGGTGGTAGAAATATGGAACGCATTGCGTGACAAGGTGATTGTGGCTAGTACTCTTACAACATTTAAGAAGCATCTGGATGAGCACTTAAAATGCCAGGGCAGAGTAGGTTATGGACTAAGTGCAGGTAAATGGAATTAGTGTAGACATGGTGAGCTGAAGGGCCTGTTTCCGTGATGTATGATTCTATGACTCACCTAAGGCTGAGAATTACCCTGGACCTAGGCACAGGAGAATGATACCGGGGGGAGTCATGGGGAAGTGAGTCGGTGGCAAGAACAAGGAAATTGGCAAGGCCCTCCCCTGCCACTTCCTAAAATAAGGTCTCTCGATTAGATATCACATAGCTGACAATTATAGAACAGCCACTCATTCCTTAGAAGTGTCCAATACTTTTCAGGCTCCCTGAATATCAGCAGCGATAGGGTGACACCCTTGAGCTGCATTAATTGTTCATGAGCCACAGACTTCATCAGGGTAGTAGGGTCACCAGCTATTGCTCTCTTACCCAATTACAATTTCCCCTGGTTACCAAACTCACCACAGGAGACAGCATTGAATTCCAACCTCTGTGCTGCTCTTGTATGATTTTATAAGGATGATAGACTGAAAATATTATCCCATCGATCTGAATTCTCTTTATTAAGTTCTCATGTAAACCAAAAGCTCAGAATGGCTGAGTTTATCTGTCTGTAGCTGATATGATATCATTGACGGATGTATTCCAGTTTAAGAATCATGAGCAGAATCCTTCCTCCAGTTTCGAGGTTTTTCAGAAACATACGGGCTTTCATTTGTCTCCACCTTTGAAGGGCATAGCTGGACGTCAGGCTGTGTGGATCATGCTAAGTTAGTGAGTCAGGGAAATGTGATCTTTCCTTGGTCAACATTAAGTACCAATACGGTCCCTTTGTCAGACTTGAAACCTGTAGAGTTAAAATGGCCAAAAATTCTGTTGCCATATAACTACAGTTATGGCTGTTTCTTTCAGCACCAGGGTGTCCGAGGGCAGGGAGTGCGTGGTGTCTGCCAGTATGCTTCAGATTATGCATGTGCATTAACATCTGCCACCCCCAAAATGAGATTCTGATTAAAATTTGAGTGTTCTTTGGAGTATAGATTTTCATTTGTAACCCCTTTAGGGGCTTTCTGCTCGATAAATATTTGATTTCTTTACCTAAAATAGTAGATGGCCATTTCACCATTGCACTTATTAGTTCAGGCTATTTATTTAGTGTAGATTCCTTCCTCATTACCCACAGCTGTGTATCCTTTAGCCATCAAATAGTTATTCAGTTGTTTTCTGAATGTTGTGATAGAATCTTCCTAAAAAAACTACTGGGAGCACTGCATTTCCAGTAATCAGAATTCACTGTGTTAATAAGAGAGGTTCCCTCGTCACCACCACTAGTTTGGCCAATCACTACATATCTGTGTCCTCTAGGGCCCTTCTGCTACTCAAAGCTTTGGCTCATCATTCACCCTGTCAAAATTGTTCTTGATTAGGAACACCTCTATCACATCTCTTAATTTTTCATCTCTGACGAGAACAACACCAGCTTCTCTCGATTAAAAACCAAAAGAATTGTGGAAGCTGTAAATCAGAAAAAAAAAACAGAATTTGCTGGAAAAGCTTAGCAGTTCTGGCAACATCTATGGAGAGAAATCAGAGTTAACATTTCAGTTTGAGTTTCACTGAGTTCACTCGACCTGAAACGTTAACTCTGATTCTTCTCCACAGAAGCTTCGAGAGCTACATAGCTGTTCCAGCAATTTCTGTTTTGGTCCCAGCTTCTCTACTCTCTCCATGTAATCAAGTTCCTCATGCCTGACACCATTGTAATGGAACCTGTTCCGCAGTCTCTGCATACCCTGAATATCCTCCTCAAAGGGTGTTGTCATGAATTCAACCCAGTTTTCCAGACGAAGGTGGTAGAGGTCTACGGAGCAGAAAAAGGCCCTTCAGCATATCAAGTCAGTGCAAGTCAGAAGCAACCACCTAACTATAATTCCATGTAGGTTTGGGATAACTGAAATTTAATCTCTCCAAACATGGATTCAGTTCCTCTTGCAATAAAACACAACATGGACAGTATTAGAGATAACAAGCATGGGGCTGGATGAACACAGCAGGTCAAGCAGCATCATAGGAGCAGGAAAACTTGACGTTTCGGGCCT